>CAIGRN010050638.1:0-18462 GCA_903798345.1 Fraxinus anomala
TTATATCCTCCAACCGATCTCATCCACCCATCCCACTCACCCATTCTAATCCTCCCTCACCCGGAACACCACTTTAACATATGCAATCATAACGATGTCAACTCACCAGAAAATCCATTCACAAAAAAATAAAAATAAATCAAAGATGCTATCTTTCTATGTCGACCTTTTTTTGTGAATTAATTTTTCTATTGTGGTGGTGATGTTGCCGTCAATATGATTGTATTTGTGAAGATGGTGTTTGACTACAATGAGATTAATTAAGATGGGTAGATGGATGTTGACGGGTGAGTCAAGGACGGTGAAATATTTCTAAATTCTTTTTGTGTGTTTATGTTATTATGTATCTAGTTGCATAAAAGAGAATTATTTGTACCTTTTGAAAAGTTACTAACCCTATTTACAATTTTTTTTCTTTTTTTATTAATTTCTTTTATTTTTGTTTGTTTAAAAAGAAGGGCAAATCCTTCACTAATTGTCAAAATAAAGGGAATAAAAAGTTGGATCATGTCATTTGTACATATTTTTGGTGCTCGCTCTTTTGACAGATCCGTGTTGACAGTTTTCAATTGGTGCAAAAACTTTGTCGTTTTTTAAATATGCCAATGACATAATGTTACATGGCATTTTTTCGAGTAAAGTGTATAATTTTTCTCTACAAGTAGTATGATCCTAATAAGTTTTGTTGCATAATTAAAAGAATGGGATATATTATCCTAAAAAAATTGTTGAAGGTAAATTTGTTACATTCCACGTAAGTTGGGGACCAAAAAGGTAAATTTTTCATTAACATGATTAGCTCATGTTTGATACGGATTAAAATCTAGATTTAATTTAAATCAAAATTTATAATTAATTTTAACCACATTTATTTTATAGGTTCTATAATTTTTTAACAAAGCATTTCGTCAACTTCTATGAAAATTTATTAAATTTTAATTTTAATTCCCACTTAACAAGGTTTAGCATTTGTTTTGAAAAACATATTTTGTAATAATTATTTTTTAGAAAATATATAGTTAAAAGGTAAAAAAAAAATTTGAATTTACATGTAAAATTATTTGTTGAGAGAAAATATGATTAAAAATAAATCTGAAAAAAAAAATTCAAAATAATGGAGCTCAAGTCAAGCAGGAGCTTAGTATTGTATAGATTCACTTGTCAATATTTTTACATTATTTTGATTTTCTTTAATTTCAAAAAAAAAAAAAAAAAATTGGCTTTTGAGAATTCACGTTTTATGTTCTTATTTGATGAAGATTAAAATCAAATTTTTAGTTGATTTTGATAAAAATTAAAAATGTATGTTTAAAAAGTTGCGAGTTTTATAAAATATATGATTAAAATTAATTGTTGATTTTAATTTTAATTAAAATATTTATTTTAATTTTATTTTAAAAGGAGAGAAACGGGATTTAATTTAATGGCTTGTTCGGTATTGATTAAAAGTCAATTAAAATTAAAAATATAGTCGTTATTGGGTCTCACTTATCTAATAAAAGTCAATAATAACGACTAATTTTTCAATTTTAATTCGATTTTAATCTCTACCAAACACACCCTAAAGAAGGTCCAGAGCTAAATAAGTTCAAAATCATTTTTGAATTTCAAAAACCATGTTAACCCCTTTTTTAGAATAACAATTTTTTTGAAAAAGGTATAGTTAAGAAAAAGGAAAATTTTAAATTTTTGTGTAATATTATTTAGTAATGCTATTTGATATCACTGATTTTTAACATCAATGTAGAAAACAATATTAATTTAATATTTAATTGAATTTATCACATAATTTCATATAGACTGTATTCTAGCACCAATTGCTAAATAATATCCTCTCAGTCCCATTTATATATTTGTTTTGTTTTTCATACGAATAAAAAAAAATTATTTAATGTTATTGGAAAATCAAATTTTGTCAAAAACTTTTATAGTTTATCATCATTTAATTATTATTAACTAGTAGTAAATTATTATTGGAAATAACAAAGTAATATGAGTATATTAACAAACGAATAAAATAAAATATAAATGGACGGAACAAAATAAGGAAAGTAGGGAGATATTTTATTCGTTCCTCTCCACGTGGCAAACAATTGTGGCGAATTTTTCACGTGGGTTGGCCCCCAAAGTCTATTAACTTCGCCATAAAGTAGGGAGGAGAGGCAGCTCCATACCCATTCAAAATCCGTCTTTCTTTACTTTCTCTCTCTCTAGATTTTTCCCCCAATTCTTGCTAAAAAAAATTGCGATCCATTGTTGGCGTAATATTTGGATTTTGTTAATTTTAGAATTGAATTGAAGTTTGGCTGAAGAGTTGGGATTATGAAATAATTTTCTAATTATTTGGTTAATTTTGCTCTTTGATTGGAAGGGGTAGGTTTTGAAGACGTATGAGCTGGTTGGTAAAGCTGGATTTTTCTTCGAATTCCAACTATTTCATTACCTGCCCTCTCATTTTCATTCTCCATTACTCCAAAACCGTTACCTTCTTGTTAATCCTTTTATTATTAAGATTATCCAAGTTATTATTGAGATTAAATTTTAGTGATCTGAGTAATTTTAGCTTTGGTTGTTATCTCAATCGTCACCGATCGTCGTCAAATTGGAATCATGGAGCCTGGGGACAAGAGTAATCACCAATTGCAAAGAGGTCTGTTCAATTTTTTATTATTTTTATTTTTAATTATTTCTATTCAGATGCCCGTATGTATTTCATTTTTATTTTTTAGATGTTGAAGTGTTCAATTTTGGCTTTTCTTTCTTGAAAGAGGGATTCCCGGTCAGAGCATTTGTTTATATTATTATGTTGCAGGAGAGCCTGACTTTGATGACTTAGACTACTTTCTGTCAACACCACCAGACTTTGATGTCTTGGTCGGTGATCTTTAATAGCTAATTAGTGTTTCAGGTCTTTTCAGTACTAACATTACAAGAAAAAAAAAATGAAAAATACCTATATCAATTTATGAAGAACATCTAATAAAATAAATAACAATATACTTTTAGTTGCACTTAGACGGTTTCTGTCATTAACAAATTTTGGAGTACGCTTTGTTTTACATGAATCGGCCACTGAACAATTTGGGCTTGAATGAACAATAATCTTGGACTGAAGTCGAAGATGAAAATTGCTTATAGGGTATAATCAGCGAGGGTCAAAAAATCTATCAGACGAAAACATGGCTTCAACAATCGTTGGAAGAAAATGTACACCTGAAATGTAGTTTTGTCATCCATTTAAAGAAATAATGATACTATGAACTTGATCAAGTGCGGACACGTGCAATTTAGCATGATATATTATTATCATTTTTATTAATTTTAATATGAACTTGATCAAGCATGGAACATGTGCAATTTAGCTTGATTTATCATTATGATTTTTATTAATTTTGGCCCCTGTTTGACATTCATTAAAATTTTCATTCTCATTCTTCTACTCATTTTCACCCGCACATTCTTCAATAAAATAATATTTTATATCACATCAATAACTTTTCCTTCTTTTTCAACCACACATTCTCCCTCAATCTACTATTCCAAAATACATTCTTTAAAAATAATGTGGCTCAAACAAAATTAAGGAACTTCTTTGAATACTATGTTAGATGTCTCATAGCTTTCATCTTTCTTTTTGCGAAAAAAGACCTAGACTTGCTCGAGAATTGTCAAATAGCCTCTGAACCAATAAAATATTTCTAAAATATGTATAAATAGTCTCCCATTTTTTTATTTTATTTTTTTCATGGATACATTTTTTGAAATGTTTTTTAGATAGATACATGGTCCATAGAAGTATGCAATAGCTATAAGCCTGATACCTCCAACGATACATACTTTTTATTCCTATCATTAATAGATATAATTTGGTCCAAGTCTTTGGAATTTGAATAAAATTTGCAGCAGATCACAAAATCTTGGTGATCTGAGGGAGTCTGCTCCTAGATCCCATGCATTTGAAACCATATTTGAGTTGATTGTAGATTCAGATTATTCTTATGATGCATATAGTGGTGGATTTTCATTTGTACCCCCAGAATTGAGATAGACATTTGGTCTCTTGCCTTGTAAGAATTGAGACATGTGCCCCTTGCAGGCATTTTTCGGTTAATGATAATTAGATTATAATTCACCTCTTAACGGATTGCCTCAACGTCCCAGCCTTAAAATCTCTTCTGGGACCAAGATAAGAATATTGGCCAGTCCGGGGCAATTCAGATGGTACTGGATTTTTGATGAATTTATGATGTTGTTCCTTACAACCCCATGCAAATCCTCCAATTATTTCTTGTCAATATGGTTTGCATTTGGGCCTTTTGGTGGTAAGGTCCCACCATCAAGCTACTCATGTTTTTAAAAACTTATAACTTACTTATGCACTAAAGTCTAAATTTAATTTTGTATGGGGTTGCATGGGTAGCCAGATTTTATTCTACTAAAAGACCACCTGAGACCTTGGATGGTATTGTATCTTTAACTATAATCTATGTGGATATCTTTGACAGCATTTGTCAATGTTTAATTTTTTTTTATTTTGCAATTTATTTCTTTCTTGGTAATTGTTATCCCCGGGGAGAAGTGCAGGGGAGATGGGGCAGATTAACAAAGGCGACTGTAGAGCCTTAGGCATGTTGTGTCTAAAATATGCTTCAAGTACATTTTAACTGTCAATTAATCTATTTATCAGTGTCCAAATCGACTTGAGTACATGTATATGAACAAACACGTGTACAAGGATATCCGTATACAGAGCATATAAAATAATATGCTTCCTCATCTATTTCTGAGGTTGGTTTTGTTGTGTGTAGCTCTGTGCTATTCAGATGTTGAAAAGGGGGATAGTGCCTCACCATCTGTCATCGTGATAGGTGGTGGCACTGCTGGCATTGCAGCTGCACGAGCTCTTCATGATGCTTCTTTTCAGGTATGTACTAGATATCTCTGAATGTATGATACTAAAAAAAGGATTTTGCTTGGAAATTTTTCAATTTTATTATTATTTGTAGGTTGTCCTGTTGGAGTCGAGGGAGAGAATTGGTGGTCGAGTTCACACTGATTACTCTTTTGGTTTTCCTGTTGACTTGGGTGCATCATGGTAACAATAATGTTTATTCTTAAGAAAGCCTGTTCAGCTTTTTTCTCAAGTTTTTAGATGTCCCCTTGTTCCTGCCAATTATTATTTTCATGTCCATGTTTAAGGTTACATGGTGTTTGCAAGGAGAATCCACTAGCACCTGTTATTGGAAGACTTGGACTACCCCTTTATCGAACTAGTGGCGACAATTCGGTTCTCTATGACCATGACTTAGAGAGGTATTCAAATGGTCCTTAGTTTTGATCTCTCATTTTCGAAAGCATACATGTTACTGTTCTGGGCAAATAATTTTGTTAAGCTTGCCATTTTTTATAGAGGCAGAAATATGAATGGGTCACTTTGTAATTAACTCAACAATAATCATTGTGATGGCTTTCATTTCATTCAAGCATCTTTTACATGGGTAGAGTTTCTTATGTTTTATCAATCTGATTTTTTTTTTTTTTAATGTCAAACCAACTGTACAAGTTGTATATCAGTTGGCAGCTGATATCATATTTTTTTTCAGTTATGGTCTTTTTGATATGGAAGGAAATCAAGTTCCTCAGGAATTAGTCTCGAAGGTTGGTGTGACATTTGAGAGCATCTTGAAAGAGGTATGTTTCTTTTTCTTCTTCTGCTCCTTCCTCTCTCACTTCCTTCCTACCGAAGGTGCCTGATAATTTAAAATTATTTGTAGATTAGGGCTGTTATTGATCTTTTATAATTTTTCTCATGGAAAAGAACTTGTTTTCCTCTTCATTTGCACAGACAGATGTAGTAAGACAAGAATTCAGCGAGGACATGTCTATATTCCGTGCTATCTCAATTGTTTTCGAAAGGAGGCCAGATTTGAGGTCATGAATGCTACGCACTATGGTGCTAGATGTTTTATTTTCTCTTGAACTAAATAAATTAAAGAAGTAATTTCACATTACAGGTTGGAGGGACTTGCTCATAAGGTGTTGCAATGGTACCTATGCAGAATGGAAGGCTGGTTTGCCGCAGATGCCGATACCATCTCTCTCAAATGCTGGGACCAGGTTGGTTCTACAACTCAATAGTTGAATGATGGTTTTCTTGAACCATTTCTCTGTAGTTCTATATTCACGATCTAGATTCTTTTGGTGAACATATATATGGTTCTTGAGCGATTTCAGTATTTTTGTCTTTCTCTTTCACCAAAACCCTCGAAAGCCAGTTCTCACCTATAAGATGGTTACATTCTCAACATTTTTTGGAAATAACTGGAGCATATGGGATTTTTCTACATATCAAGGATAAATTGGAAACCAAGAACGTGGCCTTGCAGCTTGCTTGATTGATAGTTTCTACATTGTCTCATTTGTTCTCTTCGATACACAGGAAGAATTGCTTCCAGGTGGGCATGGGCTTATGATCCGAGGCTATATTCCGGTCATTAATACACTCGCTAAAGGTCTTGATATCAGGCTGGGCCATAGGTGAGATAGAATTATTCATCATGAGATTTACTCCTTTTCTCCTGGTACCTAACTGATTTGTTAACTTGTGGCCTTGATTTTGTTTGTGCACTTCTTAGAGTAACCAAAATAGTTAGACGTTATAATGGAGTGAAAGTAACAATTGAAGATGGGAGAACATTTATAGCTGATGCTGCCATTGTTGCTGTTCCTCTTGGTGTTCTGAAATCAAATTGCATCAAATTTGAGCCAAGATTACCTGAATGGAAGGAAGCAGCTATTAATGACCTGGGGGTTGGGATTGAAAACAAGATAATTTTGCACTTTGAGAAGGTGTTTTGGCCCAATGTAGAGTTTTTGGGAGTTGTTGCCGATACTACTTACGAGTGCAGTTATTTTCTTAATCTACACAAGGCCACTGGACATTCTGTCCTTGTTTACATGCCTGCAGGGCAACTAGCCCGTGATATAGAGAAAATGTCGGATGAGGCTGCTGCTAATTTTGCTTTCACACAGCTTAAAAGAATCCTTCCTAATGCTTCTGAACCGGTAATGTTACATTTTATGCTAATTTTGTTTTCGTGCAACTTTAAGAACTGTTCCAACTGCTTCTGTACTGGAAATGTTACATGTTATGCTTCTGTAAATGCCATGTGCCTACATCTACGGATGACATACAGACATCCATATTATTTATGTATGCGTGCTTCCACACACACAACAAGAAGCTAAGCCTTGTTGCCGATACATTTGGTGATGGCTGCATGGATTTCCCCCCCATTCCATCTTCACTGCTACATGCACTTGGAAGAGCCAGTACACTAAAATATTTGCCCGTTGGTCTACGTATTTCTCTTTCAATCTATTATACTAGTACGAATCGCTCGTGAATAGGAGCTTCTGTAGATACATCCGAACTACCTAAGTTGCCCTTTCACAGTTTCACTGGTGCCACCTAAAATCTCTATATTGGAAAGTACTACTACAAATTTATAACATGCTATTCAACCCATTCCTTGTCTCATTCACTAAAAGAATTGTGCTTGAATAAAATACACCAAATACCCTCATCTTGGATATGTCTTGTGAGCATATTCATGACTAGGAAAGATAGGATATGTAGCTTTATTTTGAGAAGGCAAATTGACATGTCGAAGAATTCTGGGACAAAAGGATGAACTTCAAGCACCACCTAGAGTAGGCTATAACTTCATAAGGAGAGATCACGCCTTAATATACCTGTGTACATATGCCACCACAAGTTTTGGAGTGTTGGAAAATCGGTGAATCCTCTGGATTTCAAATCCATTATGTTTTATGATAAATGCACCCAAAAGTTCTTTGTATTTTATCTATTGTCTTTTTCCTTTCTGAATGAAATCTTCCTATGTTGTACCATTTATAAAAAAACACATGCATTTATTCTTTTCATTTCCCCTGCATCTGTTGTTTTAATTTGTCCATTAGATGACAAAAGGAAATAATCTGTATATTATTTGATTGATGGGTAAAGATTTACTAATTTTTTGGTCAGTGAATATGGATAATTAAAACAATGTTGAATTCTTCACACCTGTGATGGAAAAGCATCAACTGTCAAGCATGTCTAATCCTAGAAACAATATTGAATTCTTAACCTGTGATAGAAAAGCACTAACTGTCAAAAATGTCAATCCTAGAATCAACTTATTTATGCATATTTGTAACCTGGTGTATTGCTTACCATATCCTAGAATTCAGGAACTGATATATTTTTTTTTCTTACTGATATTCATTATATATTGCGACGGGTATTTCATAAACTCTTGACCCATAGCAACTGCAAAACTAGGTTAATAGATAGGAATCATAATTAATTTTCTTGCTAGGACATCTTATAATGTCTAGATAACATGCGGTGAAAGAGTGCAGATAAAGACTCAGTTTCTGACACTCCCAATCCCCTTGTGTATAATGCAGATTCAGTATCTTGTTTCTCACTGGGGCACGGACAAAAACTCGCTAGGCTCCTACAGCTATGATGCTGTAGGGAAACCTCACGATCTGTACGAGAGGCTAAGGATTCCTGTAGACAACCTATTTTTTGCTGGGGAAGCTACAAGTACGGAATACCCTGGGTCTGTCCATGGTGCATACTCCACTGGATTAATCGCCGCTGAAGACTGCAGAATGCGTGTTCTGGAGCGGTATGGAGAGTTGGATTTGTTCCAGCCAGTAATGGGTGAGGAGAATCCTTTCTCTGTTCCTCTATTGATATCCCGAATGTAAACCATAAACATCGTAACATGGGTATTAGCTAACACATCCTGCTGACTGTTTTGTGAGAATAGTGGAAATCAAAAGATTTCCCTATGAATGATCACTACATCAGATGATGTATAGTCTTTCTTCCCTTGTCATGTTATGGACCACTGAATTATGACATTGTATTAAGCTATTATTATGGGAACTGTTGGTGTTTTCTTGCTGAACAAACCAGCACTTATGAAACTATTTTGTGGTAGCAGGCTTGTATGAAACTATTATTTCAAATAAATGACTTCATTATGGAGTCGTAGACATGAACATTTGTATTACGAGTTGGCTACGGTCAAGTCTCACATTTTGATTACGCTTAACTTTATTATTTATAGATTTTTTTATTTTTTTGACTGATTATTGAGCAGGGTATAGTATTTTAGATACATTGAATAAATGGTTATACGCGCGACAAGCAAGGAAATAATGGTTGTATGTATTACATAGAGGAAATTTTGGGAAATGTCTAATTTTGATACCCCAGTTTGAAAAATAGGAAATTATGAAGAATGTCCATTTTTCATGTGCCATTTTAAAAATTCCCAACCCAGAATTTCTTTCCGACCGCAATCATTGTGTAAGCAATAGGTTCTGTTCATATCTATCCAAACGATTGTCGTCTGAGAGAATCTCGTTCCTCGGCAGTTACCAATAGATAGTCCATCGGTGAAGTTACAAGCATACGTGCATAAATCATACATGATGACTCGAGAAATTAGATAAATATGATAAAATAAAAGATTCAAGATGAATTTGGGAAATTTGAGGCAAGGACCATATTCCCGCCCCGCCTGTTTACTATTCTCTGCAGCACAATGCAGGACATGTCGATGGCGAAAATTTTGTAATACTTGGAGCAAATCAATCTTGGAATTCACTTGCTCGATAAATTCAACATTGAATTAGATGAAAATATTAACTAATATATAAGGGTTTGAGCGATCCTTTTAACGAAGTTTGACATTTTGAAATAGAATCCAAATTTTATTACTTTGAAGCAAAATGAAGGAATAAACACTTGAATAATTATCATATTAGTGCAAAATATGTATGTTTAGTTTGGATAAAAATCATGTTTTTCGTAAATTTTGTTAAAAAGTTGATAAAATGAGGGTTGAAATAGGGTGATTTTTATTCTTGTTGGCTCCTGAGCTTCCAGAGAAATCTCAAATAGGCCATTAAACTGTATTGTTTTTATCAAGTTACTGAACTTCAATTAAATTTCTAATTTTACCACTCGATCACATTCCATCACCTATCTAGCTATAGCACAGCTAATCTTTTACATGATCTCTACATTGTGAAACGAAGGGTCTGCTAATGGCTTTCGATTAAAAGACACGTTTCAAATTTTCATAGTTTTATAACATGACATAGTAAATTGACATGCCACATAATGATTATGTGAAAGATTCATTGTTGTATGATTGCCAATTAAGCATTTTTAATTAGGGTTGGACAAAACTCTCGAACCGAACTGGACCGAATCGAACCGAATCGAACCGATCATTCTTCTTAAATTAAATACTCGAATGGATATCTAAATCGAGAACCGACGGATTGAGTTCGGTTCTCGATTCTAGGTCTAGAACCGAGAAAATGAATCTCTAATTTTTTTAATTTTTTATCTTAAATAAGAAATTATTTTATTTTTTTCTAAATAAATTTACTAACTAATTAATTTAACTCAAACCTAAAATATAATTTTTATTATTTTCAATTTTCAGCCAAACTCGACTTAATCAAATTGACCTAAAATTTACTCAAATCTCTTATTCTACCGCAGTGTCATTTTTGTCATTCTATTATTGTAAACTCGCTATCTTCATCTTTTTGTAATTTTAACAGTCAAATGTATGAAGAACTCAACAAAGAAATGTACAAAAGATATTACCAGATTGTACTACATTATTTTGTAAGAGTTAAACAATTGAATATGTCATAATCGAATTAATGTAGTGTTGTTGTAAATAAAAAAAAAATTATTGTATAGAACCCGGGAATCTAATAGAACCGAACCGAATAGAACCGAATCCGAACGATTCCATAATTAAATTTGGACTCGACGATTCCACTTACTAAATATCCAAAAATTTCGGTATTTCGGACCATGTCCAGCCCTATTTTTAACCAGTCAGACTGGTGCAATTTGAAACTAAAATTGAAGTATAGTGACTCAATTGAAACAAAAGTGAAATTCTATAACCTAATGAACTTTTGGTGAAGTTCAGTGATCGCAAATGAAATTTACCCGTCAAAATATCTAATAGTAGCTCATAACTTGAATACACTCACTCCTACCCTAGATTAGATGCTGCTACTCCGTCAACCAACTGCCTCAGTCCTTATTTCATAAACCCTAGGGTTTAGTCTTCACTTTCTTTCTTCTCCAAACAGAAACAGAAGAAATCGAAAATGAGCAGCTTATTTCTACTGAGGAAATCTTCCTCATCGAAAAAGCTCGGTCTCGCTGCGTTCAACAGTTTATTCTCTGGGAAATTGATTCCCAGAAATTCCCTTATTTCTCCCAAAATTCATAATTATGTCGCCACTTCTAGAGAGAAGGCACCAGTTCCTTCATCTGCGCCGTTTTGTTCAGCTACGAGATGTTTTCACGCGGGCCGGGCCTTAAGGGCTGAGTATGCAGTGGCTGATTTATCTGATGCGGATGACAGGAGAGGGTCGAGTGGGGTTGCGGATGATGGGCTCGAGATCGCGAAGCTTGGGATTTCGCAAGAGATTGTCTCCACTTTGGCTCGTAAGGGTATTACTAAACTCTTCCCCGTTCAGGTATGATGAATAGATAAAACTATTTATGTATCTTAGGAAAATCTCAATTTCCATTTTGTAAATGGAAATTCTGAATTATTCATTGTAAATACGTTTAGGGGCTGAATATATTGGATTTTTATACTTTCGTGCTTTGATTTGTCACAGCAATGGTCTAATTATGGCATTAAGTTATAACTTTTCAAGCTGCAAAAATGAAAACGACAAAGAAAACAAAGAGCCATGGGTTAAGGAATTCTTGATACTTAGAAAGCTATATGAATTTTAAGTTTTTCCCTTTTTATTTATATATTCATTTTGATCTCTTTTTGTGTTGATCGAAGACTTCATTGACTTTTCTTTTAATCTTATTCTTTGAGTTTTAAAACAAGGATTAATTTACATTCTCTCTCGGTACAGAGAGCTGTTCTAGAACCAGCAATGCAGGGGCGCGACTTGATAGGTCGAGCAAGAACTGGGACTGGAAAGACATTAGCTTTTGGCATTCCAATCATGGAGAAGATCATTCAGTACAATGAGAAGCACGGGTTAGTTCTCCTTGATTATAACTATTTTATGTTCATCCTATCTTGAATATTTGATGTTAAAAATTATGAAGTTCTTTTGAGAGCTTATTTTCGATCATTCAGGCGAGGAAGGAATCCTTTGGCCTTAATCTTGGCACCAACTAGAGAACTTGCACGTCAAGTGGACAAAGAATTCTATGAAACTGCTCCTGGCTTAGATACTCTGTGTGTTTATGGGGGTGTGCCCATTATGCGCCAAATGAGTGCTCTTGACCGAGGCGTTGATATTATTGTTGGTACTCCTGGGCGAGTTATTGATTTGATCAAGAGGGGTTCTTTGAATTTATCAGAAGTGAAGTTTACAGTTCTAGATGAAGCTGATCAAATGCTTAATGTGGGATTTGCTGACGATGTTGAGACTATATTGGGATACATGACTCAGAAGCATCAGACCATGATGTTTTCAGCTACCATGCCTAAATGGATATTAAAGCTTACGCAGAAGTTCCTAAAGAATCCGGTTACTGTTGATCTTGTGAGTGCAGATCTCTGATTTGCTCTTTAGTCCTTAATTGAATTTTTTTTTTCTGGTTTGGAATTCTGTGTTCAATAGTGTGTCTACTGCATGTACTTATTGAAGTCAAATATGTACTGCAGGTGGGAGATTCTGATCAGAAATTAGCTGAAGGGATTTCCTTATATGCAATTGCGGCAGATATGCGTGAGAAACCAGCAATTATTGGATCTCTAATAACTGTATGAATTTAAAGTCCATTTCCTTCACCATCCCAATTGTATATTCAATCTGGTTTCCATCATTTCTATTAATTTTAGTTTATTGCCATAGTCAATTTCCTCTTCTGACAACCATGTCGTGCTTTTGTTAACAGGAGCATGGGAAAGGAGGTAAATGTATTGTTTTTACCCAAACAAAGCGTGATGCTGATGTTTTGGCGTATGGCATGCAAAGAAATTTTAAATGTGAAGCCTTGCATGGTGATATCTCACAAATCCAAAGGGAAAGAACTCTGTCTGGCTTCAGAGATGGGCGTTTCAATATATTAGTGGCTACCGATGTAGCTGCTCGTGGCCTTGACGTACCAAATGTCGATCTGGTGTGTGTATAATATTTCTTTCATCATTTTCATTCATGTACATGATTTTACCTGTAAATCATGACTTCCCACTGTGGAGGTTAATAAAGGAAAAATAATAGATAAAGTGCCAGCTGTTTCTGTTTCTTAATATCCTATTGAAATCCTTACTGCTTCACTTGGCTAAATATTAGTACATTAGCTTCTTGTTGTATTATAGTGTTGACATTTCATTGTATTAGCACATTTAGACAGAGCTTTGACCCATCCTAAAGTTAAGTCGGATGATGGCTCTTTATTCTCAAGGTAGTTCATGAATTTTACGATGCTGTTTTTTTGCCTTTGTGACATAGTGCTTTGGATTTGTACTTGATAGTCAACTTAGATAAAATGCATTTTTGATAATGATGCTTCACAGTTGAGATTCTTAATCATATAAGGTGCAGGTGTGATTTTTTTTTGCTTGGGGGTTTAATTGATGGCAAATGAGGTTTCTTTTGTAGTGTATTCTCTTCTCCATTGTTTTTCTGGTATTTGGGTTCAGATTGAATGTTTTGCTGTTCAGGTGGTACATTATGAGCTCCCAAACTCTTCAGAGATTTTTGTTCATCGGTCTGGACGAACTGGCCGTGCTGGGAAAAAAGGTACTGCAATTCTCATCTATTCATCCCATCAGTACAGGGATGTCAAGGCTATAGAACGTGAAGTTGGATCCCGGTTTGTTGAGGTAAATTGTTCACTGCCCATTCTGTTAAATTTTGCTCTGATTTCCTTGTTTAGCACTTGTTTTTTTAACTTGTGATATGCTTTGAAGCTAGGAAAGCCTTCAACCAGTTTACGACAACAAATAACAATCTAAGCCTTGTTCCCAATAAATTTGGGGCTGGCCTTTTGAAATCTTAAAAAATATGTAGTAGTCATACTGTTTTTAAAATCAATTCCAACTGAAAGGAACGAGACTTCAAAATTGAGCTCCCAAAGAAATGAACATGCCAAGCTGATAAATTCGACATTGTTTGCATTTTGTGGTTTAATCATGTTGAACTGACTTGTTTATAATTAACCTGGTGTGTTAGCTCCCAAGGATTGTAGTTGAAGAGGGAGCTATGGACATGTACCGTGACGTGGATCGTGGTAGCAGTGGTTTTGGTTCTAATAGAAACACAGGAGGTGGCCGGTTTGGTGATTCAGGATTTGGCCGTTCAGGTGGCTCTGGTAATTTTAGGGGTGGTCGTTTTGGTGGACCTGGTTCTGGTCGATCAGGTGGTGGATTTGGTGGACCAAGTTCAGGTCGCTCAGGCAATTTTGGTGGTTTTGGGTCTGGCCGTTCAGGAGGTTTTGGAGACTTGGGAGGTTCAGATCGGAACAGTGGCTTTGGAAACCGTGGTGTTCCAAGTCGGCCAAGTGGTTTTGGGGATTTTGGTTCAGGTCGTTCTAGTGGATTTGGTGATTCAAATTCCAGACAGAATACCCGGTCGAGCCGCTTTGGTGATGACAATGATGATGGTGACCGTAATACAGGGAGGAGATTTTTCTGAAGCTATTTGAGGTGAGTTTGTGTCTTTTAAGATATTGATTGATATGGAGGAAGTGCTATTAATTTTGTAGCTGGGTCTGGCTGTTTGTAACTTGTTATGTTTCTTCCAAATTGCTACTTGTCTATGATAAGCTCATCCTTTAATTTCTCTTTACCAATTTCGTCTCCTTTAATTTTCATATTTAATGCTCCCTATGAACGGCCGAATTATGCGGAAGTGTGATCGTCATTGCAACATTTGATTGATTCTACGAAACTTCATGAAAAATAAATGATTTAGAACCATTTTGTTATTTGTGGTATGGTCTTGTATTAAGTAGATACATTCTGTAGCCTCATTGGAATTGATCTGAAATTAATTATCTTATGCTTAAACCAACACTGAAGCACTAACCTATACTCGGGTACCCTTTTCTTCACTTTTGTAAAGGTTTAGCCATTTCTACATGTATCATACATATACTTCAATTAATTTCATTCTTTATCTTAATCAGTTGTATTTTGTTCAAGTTGTGTGCCTATTGATGAATGGCTGCATTCTTTTTTACTTTATTCCAGGATAATTTTTGAAAAATCAAAATATCAGATGTGAAGATTATGAAAGGCGGTTATCTAGGATGAACATTGACGCATTTGGTAAACAGCTTCTGGTTTTGAAGAGTTGGCAAGGGCGGACAATATTATATATTTTTGTTTGAAGAAAAGATGGGAAGCAAACCCCGACGATTTGATCATTACTGTGCTAATGAAGGTCTTATGTGTAATCTAATGGTATCTGCTTTTTGTTCATATTTGTTTGTTGTAAGCAGAGTGAATTCGAGAAACAGACTGAATTCCTTCAAAATCAGTGTGGGAGATGATGATATAGTAGTAGTAGATTAGTGTTCTTTTCGTCCACACACTTATCATGTACTGCAACTAATATGAGCTTAGTTGTTTATAAATAAGTGGTGTTACCGATCTTTATATTGGCATTTAAATTTGACATATTGAAATATATGTAGTGTACGCAACTGTTGACTGTTATTGTTGTTCCTCTCAATTCCGAAGGTATGTTTGATACACAATAATGGATAATGGGTAAGATTTCGAATATTTTTATTTTAAAGTGTCTAATGAGACTTCCTTCACGAAATTTCAAAGGTGAAATGAAGTGCTTTTCATTTAACAAAATTTTCACTTGCTAGAATTTATTTACACTTATCCAATGGATCATATTCAATCCAAAAGAAAGAAAATATTTCATGGGACCCAAGCTCATGACTTGGAGATTACACTTTAAACCCGTGACAGTTTGGCACCAATTAAAGCCTCAAAAACCTTATCCTTCATCAAGAATCTAATCTTCCCAATATCCACTTTGTACATAACATCCATTTTCGCCCACAAAGGAACACATCAATCAACACTATCCCACTCCATATCACCCGCAGGCGCACACCATAATCACAATCACAAGCCAAAGGAAGAGCAGAGAATGGCTACAACTGCATGCTTCTTGAATCCCAATGTACTCTCTACCCGCACCAGATCTTCTTCTCAAGGTTTCGCCCCATCCCTCAAGCCTAGCCAGTTAGTTTGCCGTGCCCAGAAACAGGATGATGACACCAGTGCTTTGCCTATATCTCGCAGATTGGCTCTCACTGTTCTAATTGGTGCTGCTGCTATAGGCTCCAAGGTTTCCCCTGCCGATGCAGCCTACGGCCAAGCGGGTAATAATTCAAATCCATACATGTCTATGGGCGTGACCTGAGATTTAGTCTGTTAATTGAACAATTTGAATTATTAACTTGCAGCTAACATTTTTGGGAAGCCAAAGGAAAACACAGATTTCTTGCCTTATGCTGGAGAGGGATTCAAGTTGTCAATTCCCGCAAAGTGGAATCCAAGCAAAGAAAGAGAGTTCCCTGGTCAGGTTCTGAGGTATGAGGACAATTTTGATGCCACCAGCAATGTTTCTGTCATGATCACCCCTACTGACAAGAAATCTATCACCGACTTTGGTTCCCCTGAAAAATTCCTCTCCCAGGTACGCATCCCACATATAGGTTAGATTCATATTTAAAGTCTGAAACACATGGGACGAAATTCGAACTTGAAACTTGTGTCTACCATCTATAATATTATACTGAATGACCTCGTCTCAATATCATATTCCATGAATACTTGTGTAAGCTAACTAAAATTTTGATGTGAAAATTTTCAGGTGGACTATCTCCTAGGAAAACAAGCCTACTTCGGGAAAACCGATGCAGAGGTAAATCACTATTGGATCAGAAACATACCTTATTGCAAGAACCGACCACAGTTATATATGCGTTTTTGAACACTTCATTTCCATATAAACCATGTTATGGAATCTGATTGAAATTATAATTTTAGGGTGGATTTGATCCCAATTCTGTGGCAACTGCAAACATACTGGAGACAGACACCCCAGTTATTGGTGGAAAACAGTACTATTTCTTGTCGGTGCTGACAAGGACGGCTGATGGGGATGAGGGCGGCAAACACCAATTGATCTCAGCCAGTGTGTCTGATGGGAAGCTTTACATTTGCAAGGCTCAAGCTGGAGACAAGAGATGGTTCAAAGGTGCAAGGAAATTTGTGGAGAGCACAGCAATTTCATTCAATGTTGCTTGATATGGGACGTGGAATATTTTCATGTAATTTTACTTATAAATATGATCTTTGATTAAGTGAGTTTGCTTGAACTTTGTGAAGAGATGATGTGGATAATTGAGCACTCTCTTTTTGCATATAAGGAAGTCCTCGTGTTGTTTAGTTAGTTAAGCAATTGGCTGCAATCTCGAACTCTTAACAACAATCCAATCTAACATTTTGAAGAGCAAGAAACTGTGTAGTTCTTTCACTTACTTTTACGACGAGGCACAGACAATTTGAAAGACGACTATGAGACAAACAAATGGAAGACGATTGTCACTCTCTAATAATTCGTTAATTACTTGATACTCGTTTTGCATATAAGAAAAACAAGTCACAATTCCCATGTACGACGCGATTTTACGACTCAAAAAAAAGTTGAAGAAACTCGTACCAAAACATGCAACAATAATGAGAACTCAACCTACTGATGCAAGAAGCAAAAACGTGAGAATTGGAAAATGTAGCCGAATATGAAATTATTTTGTTCCAAGTTGGTTGCTGAACTTCCACGTCTATTATACTTTGGTCATTCCGTCCATAGTTTGATTAAAGGAAAAGGTGACATGACAATTTAGTTGCCCAATAAAGTATATAATAGACTGTCACGCCACCTTCTGTTAATCAAGCTAATGAATATAAATGGAATGACTAACTCGAAATAAAGATTACCAAGTCGAAACAAAATGAAGTTCATCCGACCAACACGGAATTTCTTTAGATTTTCAGTTACCAGCAGTCAGGGGACGGACCCAAACCATTTGTCTTGTGGGGTCAAAAATGAGAATTCAAAAATATTTAGAACTACATATCATTAACGAAAATAAGTCAATACGCTATTACAATTATAGCCTACGCGTTTTCATACTCTGAAAACGTCGTATAATTACACCGTTATCAATATTGTTAAGTACATCGCATCAATATCTGATTCTTTCCGACCATCTTTTCTTTTTGAACACTCGTTTCAACAATAAATCTCCACACTCGAACATACGGATTTTCGTTTAAAATATTTCTAATTCAATACAAAAATAAACAAATAAATACCATATTT
>CAIGRN010050656.1:0-21720 GCA_903798345.1 Fraxinus anomala
GATCACCAAGCCCGACGTACATCCGTGCTCGAGCACAGTCCTTAGTATGCTCGGGAAATGGACGTCCAGTAAAAGTTCGGTGTATGTGTTCGAGCATAGTCCAAGAGATCGGGAACGATATCCGACCATATCAGGGAGAAAACGAGAAAGCTTGGTCGCACACAAAGCTCACGATATACGCTTACCATGTTATTGTTATCACTGATTTGTAATTGATGGTATATGGGTAAGTCCATTCTACTAGGGGTCAAATCCTAATCTGTGTTTCAAATACCTTCTCCCCGGCAATGGCTCCAAGCGTTGTCCCTTCTAACAAGGTCGAATTCCTTTTCCCTATCAATGACTCCAAGAGTTTAACTCACTTTCAGCGGGTTCAAATCCCTTCTGTCTGGAAATGACTCTAAAGGAAGTCTTCTGAATCCATCAGACGATATAATAAAGAGTAATTCATTTAACGAACAAAGTGTAAAGTACTTTCAAAAATGTTATTAGAATTTAAATCGAATATTTTGAGAATTTTATATAAGACGTGGCGAAAAATCTATAAATTAAAAGGTGGAAGGATCCGTGAGTATGGGGGGAACGAGTCCAGGAAAGCAATTCAAGGATGAGGGGACTGAGCATAATTGTCTGTAGGAAACTATAGGGCCAGGCTTGACAATGGCAAGCTCGTCATTCTCGCAATTGCCTTCGCAATGGGTGAGCGGCGTGAGCCTTACTGCCAATAGATTACTGGTTTGTTGAGCTCTATGGTCCATTAGGCTCGACTAGCTTGTAGAGATGGTTGGCGAGTTGTCGTGTAGGCCACTCGCTAGTGGAGGAGGGCGGTCAAACTTGACCACCCATTATCCTCGACCAACTGGAGTGGCAGGTATCTATGTAGATCACCCGTCATTACAAAACGTTTTTGTTTTCTACAACTGATGTATCCAAGGGTTCAATATTAAGATAATCTTATATCCACGGCTTTAAGATCTATGTTTCGATTCCGGTGAAGGCGGCAGAGTCATATGTGGCGCCGTCATCGCCATTGTCAATGTTGTCCACTTGTTAAATTCGGCCCCGCCCTATAATGATTTAAGAAAGTAAAGGGTCCACACATAGGATTTTGTTAGCAATATAGATTCCAAGGTTTAAGAGGNATAATGATTTAAGAAAGTAAAGGGTCCACACATAGGATTTTGTTAGCAATATAGATTCCAAGGTTTAAGAGGCAGCCGTATATACCGGATTTGGAATTAGAATAAAGGCCATCGAAAAGACAGAAAATATACAGAGAGAAGTGAGCCCTTGTTTGATTTTCACAATTCAATAGGAGGAAGATTTTGAACCCTGAAGAATAGAGAGAAGCAGAGCAGAAATTTAGAATGTACGGATGATTAATCAAGTTCCAACATATTCTGAAGACTGCCTTCAAATATTCAACTTCCAAATTGATTCAAAATTAAACCAAAAAGGGTTTTAAAAAAAAATAAAAAATACATACATACAGATGTATACAACAAATACATACAGATTGATTCAAAATTTATTTAAAATTAAACCAAAACTACATACAAATTTATACAGATCCATACAATATATATATACAAATGCATATAAATACAGATAGATCCATACAGGTACACATAAAATTGGCTAAAGAAAAAAGAAATTTGATCGAAGGCATTTTCCAGCTATGATAACAGGTGGTTGGGATGAGTTTGGATTGGTTTGGTTTTGGGGTTGGTAGGGACTAGGTTCTTCCATTTCTGTTTTTATTAATTAATTTATTATACTTTTTTATGTGAAATTTTATATTTACTATTTTACCACTTTTAATTTGGTCAAAATTGGTTAAAGTTAACTTTTCTTAGTCAACTAACGGTTAAATTGATTATTTGGACTCCAATTGCTAATTTCTCAACGATTTGGGACTTTCGCTGGCACAAAGTGAAATTAAGATAAAGTCTGTAAAAAAGTCAAGGTTTGGGATCGCTACTACAATTTTTCCTAAGATAAATTAGGATAAAATCAAAATTATAATTACGAAAATTTTAAACTGTAGTGAAATTTTGGTACGGGTGCTCCTCTCCCTGCACCTCAGGAGGGGGCTTCATGCCCCCAATGCGACCTTACTATAATCGTCGATTCATGTACTAACTCCGCATATCTATAATAATCAGGCTCTACAAGATAACAATTTAAATTCAAATTTTCACCGATAAATTCTAGTTTTGCATTTTAAAATCTTGCCAACCGTGTATTACAGTTTGTCTAGATGATACTGTGAGGGTTTAGTATTGTCTAAAAATGAATTATGTGATCGTCCGTAGATAATAGGTATATTACCGAATCAATGTAATTAAGCACATATTTGGACTCCATTAAAATCTTAATGCATTTTATCTCTTTTATTCAACCACACATTTTCTTATAAAATAATATTATTCGTAAATCCAAATTATTTCATTCTTTTTTAACCACACATTATTCAAAAAATCACTATTTCAAAATATATTTTTTCTCAAAATTTAATTTTAATGGAGCTCAAACAAGGGCCGAGTTTGTCTCACAATTAATATGTGTTTGATAAATAAACCTATCTTAATCAAGTAAAGAGCAAAGGAATGTATTCTAAATTCTTTACCCAGATTTTAGTGGATCATGCCTTCGTTATGCATGCTTGCAATTTCGTGACAGCAATTTGTGTGTCATTTACATAGACGTGCTAAAATTAGGATTCATATATATATTTATATTACATTACAAGGACACAGTACAAATGAAAATTACGAGGATACAAAGAATTGACATTACAAGGACAAACGACAAATTACAGATCAAAACCAAGTACGATGTGAATGGCTCTAAGAACATAGTCGAAAAATAAGAGAAAATATGGGAAAAAAAGGTCAAGATCACCACGACACATTTCAGTTGTTAAATTGAATATAATTAAAGATAATAATTATTGAATTCTGACGTGGATACAGACAATATAGAAGGGTCGAATAGGTTGATGCTATTAGATATGCTAGGTGGAAATTAATTTTTATTTTTAATTGACGAAATAATTTTATTTTCTTATTTAGTTTTATAGGAAATTTGTTTAGATAAGTTTTCCTAGTATCTTTCTTTATTTAGAAGAATAAGTTACTATCTTATTTACTTTCGAAAGATTGAATTAGGATTCATTTTTTTCGGTTATTTATTAACAAATATATGTGTTAATTTTCCATTTACACATAAAACTCGACCCAACAAATTTACAAAATTAATATTTAGCGATAATTAAAGAAAATAACATATCGTCACATGTATTTTCTCAACAATTATAATAAAAAATTATTTAAACTGCCACTTAGAATAAGAATATCATATTGCTTAATTTAATTTTTGATTTATAGCTTCAAAAATTCAAATACTTTGATAATTCAAAGTGAAGCAAAGGCAAAACACATTTGACACACACATAAATTGATCAAACATTGGAGGCAAGTTCCTGAAGAACATTGACCATAGCATCCCGAGGTCTACACATGGCTTCCAATGGCTTGGCTTTAGGCAAGGTGATTCCATGGCCTTCACTCAGATCAATTTTCTCTGCACTTATTCTCTCCCACTCGAAACACTGAATCAACGAACTCAAACCTAACCCGATCATACGTTGCGCCAAACCCGACCCGGGACACGCTCTCCTTCCCATTCCAAATGGCAGTAGTTTATGGGTTTCCACTTCCATTTTTTCAAATCTTTCGGGTTTAAAATTCACGGGATCATCCCATGCAGTTGGATCTCTGTGAATTGCCCATGCATTGATCAATAACATGGTGCCTTTTGGGATATTGTAGCCTCCGACTTTGCAATCTTCCGATGATTCGTGTGGTACGAGCATGGGAACTGACGGGAATAATCTTAAAGTCTCCAAAATGATGCAGTGAAGGTATTGAAGTTTTGGCAAATCTTGTTCTTCTACCAAGCGATTGAACCCAACGTGAGTGTCTATTTCTTCTCTGGCTTTTTTCAAAACTTGTGGATGATTGAGTAAAAGGGACATTGCCCATTCTGAAGTCACCGCAGATGCATCCGTGCCGGCAACCACCAGCGCCTGTCCATTGAAATTTATTTATTTATTTGAAGATAAATGTCGCAAATAGAAACGAAAGATATTGATTTTGAGAGTAGAGATTTACAAGAACAAGCCCAATGATGATTTGTTCAGTATAGTATTCGGGTTCTGATTCTTGCAAGGAAAGCAGATAATCAACCATTGTGTTTTCTAGCTTGCCATTCCGCCGCCGTCGCCGGTGTTCTTCAACGTGGCTGTGCATGAATTTGTAACTTTTTTCCTTATGCGTGGCTAATTTTTTCTCAAAACTATTGTAACCAATCCATCCTAAAATGGGAAAAAAATCGCCAGGATTAGAAGCAGAACTCAGTTGCAAACCCTTTTTTATTCCCTGAACAGCTTTGCCTCTTCATCCTCCTCTGCATCCTCGCCGTAATACCGTTTTCCGGCGAGCATTCTCATTATGTTATTAAAGGTCATCTCCATAAGTTTTGCTTCCAAATTCACCTTGGCGAACCCGGCCGACGAAATTTTGTTTAATTTGCACAGTAAACGATTGATCTCGTCTAGCCTAATGGGAAGAAACGTGTTGAGTCGAGACGGGGAAAATATTTCGACATCGCACAGGCGGCGGAGGTTCCGCCAGTGGTCACCGTAGGGGGCGAAGATAACGGTGGTGTTATTGTATCCGAAATACTTGCTAATGGCGGTACGAGGACGATTGGCCAAAACGAGGTCGTTCTTGGTGAAACATTCTTTGACCAAATATGATGATGAAACAACAACCACAAAGCGGGAACCGAAGCGGAGGGAAAATATGGATCCATGTTTCTGTGAGAACTGATGTAGGATTCTATGGAGTGGAGGTTTCAGGAGGTGAAGGTGGCCAATGATTGGAAGCGCTGACGGCGGACTTGGTGGTAGATTCTGGCGGCGTTTTCTTGCATTTGACAGAAACTTGTAAATGAGAATTGAGAAGATTAAAGAGAGAAGCGTGCAAATATATATTTTTCCCATTCTTGCTCGATAATATTTTATTCGTGCTCTGCCTGCATGTATGTTATATAGACTGCAACAAAACTCCTGATATATAGAGAGAGGGAGGGGGACGGCAACAGAGGATAATGGAGAAAATGGTATTTGTAATATATATTTGGATTTTTTTCGTGGAGGAATATTTTGACATTTGTATTAAAGATTCGCCTACCAAACGAATGGGTTTGAATAGATAAGTTAATAATTTAGTGGATGTTTGATCCACATTCTTTCAAAATGTATTTTTTTAAAACTCATTTTCAACAACACATTTTTCAATAAAATAATATTTTCAATCATATCAATAACTTGTCCTTACTTTTTAAGCACATATTTCACATCATATCACAATTTAAAATATATTTTTTCCTCAATAATATCTATCAAACACACCATTATATAATTCTATAATTCGATACTGATACTACTAAAAATCGTACCTTTTGATTTCTGAGTTTGACGACTGAAAACAAGTACGAACAAGATCTGAAACAAAGACGTCGAGCTATATCCTCGTTGCCCCTCCAATGCTTAAATCACAGAGAGAATTTGTAAAAAAAATATGCTGAAATTTATGTGAAAACGTACCTAGATAATGAATTTTGATGATGTATTTATAGAGGTAGATAATACATTCCTGGTAGGCTTATATTGGTGAAATCTCTAGGAGTTCTACTATGTTTAGAAGTTTGATCACGATTGGTATTGTACTATCAATGCGTTTGGATAAAGATAAAATTTCAGTGGTAGAATCCTTTTAACATATTTATAGCAAGACTCAAACACCTTCGAAATGGATAAGCCTTATCATATAGGAGAGTCCTACTAGGTCGGAGTTTGCTAGGTTCGAGATGAAGACATGACCTCGAGGAGGTCTCAAGCTAATGGGAATGTTGTTCCCGAGAAGATATCTTGACGAGGTTGATAGAGCGCGAATGTTCCCTTTACGTGCCCGAGGATGTGAGGGCGAAAATTGGTGGGATGGGGATACACGTGCCCCGAGGATACACGTGCCTCGAGCTCAAGTGCCCAACAGCATCGAAGGGCTCAAGGCTCAAGCTTTCTTCTTTTTGAGGGCACAATGGTCAAGGACGAAGATGGTGCTGATGACGGAGACGAAGTCTGCAAGCCTTCGAACAATGACCTTGACTAGGATCCATCCCTCTCCCGATTATCATTTTGTATATCTGATTTTTGTTATGTACATTGCCCGATCAGGGTTTGAATATTTGGTTTTTTGTCAAGTACATTGCCCGAGCAGGGCTTGGGTTTTAGATTGTTATTTTCGCATCGATGTTTCATTGATCATTTGATGCACACCCAAGTATTTGATGGCATCAGCTTCGAGCATCGTTATGGAGTTAATAATTTCTTAATTATATTAGAAACTTGAGGATGTTAAGTTGTGAAGCTCGAACAACTTTAAAAATGATCAAATCAGACACTTGGAGAGCTCGAGCAACTTAAAAAATATTGATTGAACAATCAAGTTAGACACTCGAGGAGCTTGAAGTTGCTAAGCTCCAGCAACGTTTAGGAGAATGATTTCACCATCAAGATAGAGACTCGAGTAGCTTTAAATCAAGGAAATTGAGCTGTTTCGAATTAACCATGCAACAAACTCGACCATTTAAAGATCGAGTCGTCTTTAGAAATTCGAGCAATGAAGTTGCATGAAGCTCGAGCACTTTAGGATTGATTTATCAATCTAGGGATTTGTTCGAGGAGCATGAAGCTCGAGCACTTAGGATTGATTTATCAATCCAGGGATTTGCCCGAGGAGCATGAAGCACGAGGATATACTTGCACGGGGTAAGGCTTTGAGGTGCTTGCTCGGGGCAGGCTTTAAGGTGCTTGCTCGGGGCAGGCTTTAAGGTGCTTACATGGGACAAAGCTTTGAGATGCTTGCTTGGGATAAGGCTTTGAGGCTCGCACGAGGCAAGGCTTTGAGGTGCTCGCACGGGGCAAGGCTTTTGAGGTGCTTGCTTTGGGCAAGGCTTTGAGGTGCTCGCACTGGGCAAAGCTTTTGAGGTGCTTGCTCAGGGCAAGGCTTTGAGGTATTTGCTCTGGGCAAAGCTTTTGAGGTGCTTGCTCGGGGTAAGACTTTGAGATGCTTGCTCGGGGGTAAGGCTTTGAGGTTGTTTGAGATAAATTGTATTTTATTGGGATAGATCCTAACTCTAACTAATCAAAATAAACTATTACATAAAAAATGAACCTGGACACGTAGGCCCGACCAACTGAAAAGTAAAAAGATGCGGGGCGTGTAAGCCCGACAAACCGAAAAAGAAAAACTAATAGTTAAAAGTTAAACAAACTACGTGTAATAAATCTTCAAATTATCAGCATTCCACAGCCTAGAGAGTGGTCTTCCCGAGGTGTCTCTTAGGCTGTATGCTCATTTGCGTACTTGTCGTATGACTTCAAAGGGTCCTTCCCAAACAGGTTATAACTTTCCCGGGGTATGTCCCGCTGCTTCGGCCCTTCTTAACACGAGATCTCCAACTCTGAACCTCCTAGATCTTATCCTGCTGATGAAGTGTTTAGCTGTTCTATTCTGGTAAGATGCAACCCTTATGACAGTTTGTTCTCTTACTTCTTCAAGGAGGTTAAGGTGCTCTGTCGTGTGCTCCTCGAACCCAAGCTCAATTTTCCTGAGGTTCGACGGTTTGATCTCAATTGGAAGTGTAGCCTCTACACTAAATGCTAATATGAAAGGGAGCTCACCTGTCGTGGTTTTGTGAGATGTCCTATATGTCCAAAGTATAGAGGGTAGTTCATCAGACCAAGCCCTTCTAGCTTCTCTGATCCTCGTTCTGAAGTCCTGCAAGATAATCCGATTTGTAATCTCGGATAGGCCGTTGCTCTGAGGATGTGAAACTGATGTAAGACGGTGGTCAATCCTAATGTTGGTGCAAAAGCTTCTGAACTGTAGGTTATCAAATTGTCTCCCGTTGTCAGTTATGAGGATCTTGGGCATCTTGAACCTGCAAACAATAGACTTCTAAATGAATGACTTCAGCTTGGGCTCTGAAATTGTTGCCAGGAGTTCGACCTCCGCCCACTTAGTAAAGTACTCCACAGCTACGACGACAAACTTCAATTGTCCCTTGGCCAGTGGAAAGGGATCGAGGATGTCCACGCCTCATTGCTCGAATGGGGCTGCACAATGAATGGGGGTGAGGCCTTCGATCGGAGAATGGATGATGTTACCGAACCTATGACACTGTCACATCTCTTGACGTAGTCCATGACATCTTTCTTCATGGTAGGCCAGTAATACCCATATCTAATAAGTTTGAAGGCTAAAGCCCGAACTCCTTGGTGATTTCCATATACACTTTCATGGACTTTTTCTAGGGCTTGGAACGATTCTAAGGGTTTGAGGCATTGAAGGTATGAAAGAGTGAAACTTCGACGAAATAAGACCCCCCGATCATGCAATACCTTGGTGCCCGAGCTCGGATGCTTCCTGCCATCCGCGGATCATCTGGCAAATTTTCATTAGTTATAAAATCAATTATTAGGTCCATCCAACACAAATCATGTTCAGTATCCATGACGGAGGGTGCTTGATTTATTCTTGGCTCTGATAGAAATTTGACGTGAACTGTTCTATAATGACCATCAATTCGCATGAAGATGAGTCTAGACAAGGCGTCGGCCTTGCAATTTTCGGTTCGAAATATTTTTATGATTTCACAACTTTTGAATTTCCATTGAAGATCATTAACTCTCAAGCAGTATAGACATATCTTTTCTTAATTTCTTCCAAATGTCCCCTAAATCTGGCTAACTACAAGTTGTGTACTCTGCCTCATTATTTGTATCATCAAATTTAAATCAGAGTGCATATTGTATTTTTATATGCCTATCTGGGATGACGAATATGACTCCCGCACCCAAGCTCGAGGAGTTCGATGCTCCATCTACAAATATATCCCATGTGAGCAGGCATCAATGGTCAGGTTGTCACCTGGCCCTCGAGGTATTGGGATGTGTTCTGCTATGAAGTCGGTCAAGGCCTGTGCTTTGATCGAGGGTTGGGTCTTGAACTCAATGTAAAATTCACCAAGTTCAATTCTCCACTTCAATAGCCTCCCGGACATGTCGGGCTTCTGGAGTATGTGCTTGAGTGCTTGATTCGTGAGCACGACAATTGAATGAGATTGGAAATATTGTCGCAATTTTCGTGCCGCCACCACCGAGGCAAGAGCTAGTTGCTCAGCCAATGTATACCTGATCTCCGTATCAAGTAATACTTTACTGCTGTTGAGCTTTGTTGAAATCTAGTGCCACCACCAAAGGTGTTTAACTTATGCTTAGTTCCATCACAAATCAGATTTGCACTGTTCTATCAAGACCATCAACTCCCATGAAGACAAGTCTAGACAAAGCGTTGGCTATTGGCCTTACAATTGTTGGTTCGAACAATCTTTATAATTTCGTAACTCTTGAATTGCCTTTGAAGATCGTGAAATTTTAGGCAATATAATCTCTTCTTTTCGTATTTCCTTTCAAATGTCAATCTGGCCAACCACAAGTTGCAAGTCGCTAAAATTTTTGACGTGTTCAAGTTCAAGTTTATTGGTGAGCTCTAGATCAATGACGACCACTTCGTACTCTGCCTCATTGTTCGTAGCTTTAAATTCAAATCTAAGTGCACACTAAATTTCTATGAGCTTGTCCGGGCTGATAATTATGACCCCTGCACTCGAGCCCGAGGAATTAGATGCTCCATCTACAATTATCTCTCATATGTCTATAGCAGCAGTGGTCGAGTTATCTTCTAGCCCCCAAGGCCTTATGGTGAGTTCTGCTATGAAATCAGTCAAGACATGTGCCTTGATAGAGGGTCTAGTCCTGAATTCTATATCAAATTTACTAAGTTCAATTGTCCACTTCAACAATCTTCTTAGGACGTCAGGCTTCTAGAGTGTGCTTGAGTGGTTGATTTGTGAGCACCACAATTGGGTGAGATTGAAAATATTGTCGTAGTTTTCGTGCTGGTACGACCAGGGTAAGAGCAAGTTGTTCGGCTTATGTATACCGGGTCTTTGCATCAAGTAATACTTTCCTCACATAATATATTGATTGTTGAGCTTTGTTGGCATCTTTCACCAATACACCACTTACTGTATTTTGAGAAACTGCCAACAAAGTATCCCTAGCCTCTGGTTTTGTGAGAACTGATGGGTTACTAATGTCCGTTTAAGCTCTTGGAATGCCTTCTTACATTCCTCATTTCACTTGAAGTTTTGATTACCCCTGAGAATACATATCTGCTGCATGAGACATGTACATGTTCAAAGCGGTGACTTGACCTGTCATTTTTTGCACATCTTTCTTGCTTCTTGGTGACTCCATGGATGTCAATGCCTATATCTTGTCTAGATTGACCTCAATTCTCTTGTGCCTGGTCATGAAGCCTGTGAACTTATGAGATGCTATCCCAAAAACACACTTTACTGGATTTAATTTCATTTTATATTCTCGAAGGGTAGAGAATACTTTTTCAAGATCAGCGATATGTTGGTCCACCTGTTTGCTCTTGACTACCATGTCATTGACGTTAACCTCAATATTTTTCCCAATCAAATTCACGAAGATTTTGTTGATAAGCCTATGATAAGTTGCCCCTACATTCTTCAACCCAAATGGCATGACCCTATAACAATATATGGCTTGAATCAGCCATGAAAGATGTCCTTTCTTGATATTCTTCAGCCATAAGGATCTGGTGATAGCCAGTAAATGTATCAAAAAGCCGTATAATTTATGACCCGACGTGTTGTCCATGAGGTTATCAATATGAGGTAAAGGATAGCTGTAGTGATGACAAAAAAATCCGACAAACCTGATACTCGCAGGGCCCCACCCAGAACGGGACGGGGATAACCCGTTTAATCGGGTATTCGGAGCAGGGACGGGTAACGGGCGCCTCGCCCCGTTTAAAATTTTAAATTTTTTTTTTTAGAATTCAATACTTTAAATAGAAAATTTCTTTAGTTCTAATAGAAAATGACAACTAAAATTATTTTTCTAAGTCTAATGAATTGGGGGCAATAAAAATAAATTATCAAAAACTAAAATAAAAAAAATTAAACGGGCCAAGGACCCCGTCCCATCCCTCCCGCCTCGCCTTAAATGGGTAACGAGGTGGGGACGGGGTAGGGAATTGTTTAGCGGGGCGGGGGACGTTGTCCCGCCCCGCTCCGTTGCCATTCCTAGATAGCTCTCCTTCGGACATGCCTTGTTAAGATCTGTAAAGTCAATATACATTCTCCATTTTTCATTGGCTTTCTTCACGAGAACAATATTGGTGAGCCAGTCAGAATACTAAACTTCCCAAAATAAATTGAGTGCTGATTAGTTTACTAATATCCTTCCGTATGACTTCACAACGCTCTGGTGCAAACTGATTTTTCCTTTGCTTAATTGGCTTAGCTCCTAGGCTAATATTGAGTCTGTGGACTACTACCCTGTGGTCTATCCCAGGCATATCCTCAACCTTCCAGGCGAACACATTAATATTGCGAGATAAGCAGATTTTAAACTCGGCCAAGAGAGTGACGACAAGATCTCGACCAACCGTCACTATTTTACTTTGCTCGAGCTCGGCCTCTACCAATTCTTCCACAGGGACAAGTCTTCCACGCTGCTCGAGCTCAGGCTCGAGCTCAGATGATAATATTTGCATGACGTTAGTGTTTATTTCCCGAACACTAGTAATATAGCACTGCCTAGCAGCTAACTGATCTCCACGTACGACCCCTACACCATTACTTGTAAAAAACTTCATAGCAAGATGGAAAGTAGAAACAATAGCATTGATCTTGTTGAGCAAAGGCCCCCCAAAATGGCTTGTAAGCCATCGAAACACGAGCCATCTGAAAAGTTGTAATTTCTTTCACTTGCTTCTAATCTGATCCCAAGGTGAAAAGAAGATCGACGACCCCTTCTAGGATAATTGTTTCTCCTCCGAACCCCTGAAGGGGGGTTTTGACTGCTTTTAGTTGTTCGGTCGAAATTCTATCCTAGCAAAGGCCTCATGAGAAAGCATGTTGACTGTGATTCCATTATCAATCAACATCTTCTTTACTTCAAAATTAGCTATGATGGCTGATACGACTAATGTATCATCATGAGGAGATGATATGCCTACCAAGTCCTGAGACCCAAATGTGATGTCTTCAAAGTTGTCATGAACTTGCCTTGAAGTCGAGATGTATTGTTTAGCATACTGTTTACAACCACTATTTAGGGTTGGGATCATGCTGTTTCTTGTATTCGGACTTTTTTGAGGTTGGATGAGGAGTTCTCCTCGAATTCAATATCTCCTCCATGTTAATATATTTCCCTGCTCGGGTGAGGAGGTTGGTCACTGACTTAGGTGGGGTTTTTGACAAAAACATTTTGAAGCCTCACATCTATGGCATATGTGAAGGCAGAGACTACTGTGTCTGGTATCTGAAGTCTTTCTTAATTGAACCTCGTCATGAAATTACGCAGAGATTCGTTTGGTCCTTGACGAAGCTATATGAGGGAAGCGACAGTTTTCCTGATGCGTTTACTACTTACAAAGAATGTAGAAAATTTTTCGGCCAAGTCTGAGAATGATGCAATGGAATTTGGCTATAGGGTAGAAAATCAATCCCTAGTAGCATTAGTCAAAGTTGGTGGGAAAGCCTTGCATAACATCGAATTAGGTGCTACTTGCAAATTCATGAAATCAGTATATACGTTGAGATGGTTGATCGGGTCCGTATTTCCATCGTATTCTTTTATGCGGAGATACTTGAATATATCCGGTAGGGAATACGATAAGATCTTTGTAGTAAACGGGGTGTTAAAGGTAAAACCTGTTGGCCCCTGAGTATTCCGAAGCACACTAGCTGCAATCCCATCTTGCATGATCCTGGCAAGTTGAGCAGAGTCCATAGTAACTGATCTAGAGCCCGAGGTTCTCGCATTACCAGTGTCATAAAAGGGACATGGAGCCCGAGCTCAAGCATCTTCCATAAAACTACCTAGTGGTGCTGGATGCGGATTTCTTTGAGTTAGCATGGCAACTTGTTGGCAGAGCTCCTCAAATGCCCCCGGAGCAACAATCGCTAGTGGGGGTATTGGTTCTCCTCATAATTCCTCCTGCAGTACCGGAGGATCCTCAACTGGGGGCTGGTTAGGAGCGGATGAGCTTGTTCGAAGGTGTCATGAACGTGTATTAACCATGACTTTTGGTAGCTGTTCCCACAGACGGCGTTAATGATGCTACGAAAACTAATACTTGTTTATTTTTCGAGCTTGAGAATTGAGAATGACCACACATAGAATCTTTCAATACCTGAAACAAAGACGTCGATGTGTATTCTTGTTGCCCCTTCTATGCTTAAATGTTAGATAGAGAATTTATGCAAAATGCTATATGCTAAAAATTATGTAAAAGCGTACATGAATAATGAGTTGAGGTGCTGTATTTATAGATATATGTAGTACACTCTTAGTAGGATAAAGTTATTCAAATCCATAAAGTCATACCCTGCTTAGGAGTTGCAACTTGATTGATATTGTACCATTAATGTGTTTGGATAAAAATGAAATTCCGGTGATAGAGTTCTATTTGGAAAGGACGAAATAGTTATAGCAGAACTCAACCTCCTTAGAATTGGATAAGCCTTATCGTATGAGAGAGTCCTAATAGATCAAGTGTTGTTGGGTACGAGGTCAAGACATAACCTCGAGGAGACCCCAAGCTAACGAGAAATGTTATTTCCCGAGGAGATAGCCCGACGAGGACTACGTGGTGGAGGGGTGTTCCATCATGTGCTCGAGGAGACACGTAACCGAGGTACCATTCCAGAGAAGATTAGGCGAAAATTGGTGGAATGAGCAACGTTACTCCTCGGGTGTACGTGCTCGGGTCATGACATATTTTTGGGAACATCGTGTGCTATTTATTTCCACTGTTCTAAAGAATGCTTAAATCTAACTTATGTATCGTTTATTTTGGATGTCAGCATCTAGATTTCTAATTTCTACCAGATGTCTTCTAAATGTTAACATAACTTTCTATGCAACATCAGACGTAATCGTTTATTTTTAAAATTTCTATATTTTTTCGCATCTTTTTATCTTCTTTTTTTTCCTTCAGATTATTTGATTCAAGAATGACAAATGTTTGGGAAGATTTTTCTATTCCAATTCCATACGAATGTGAGTTAAGCTCATTGTCTTAATGGTTTATTAACGTGGGTGCATTTGACTTCTGGTGGTTGGATAGCATTTGCTTGGATTGAAAGTTGTTGTTTCTTATAGATTTTTTATTGGTAAAGGGTTGTGTCTTTGTCGCATGTTGTGTGATTTTACGTTTAATTAATTTTATTCTGCGTTTTTATTCATCGATTTTAATTGTACCATATTGTTACCCTGGACGGCTGGACTTGTGCTCAACTTTACTTGTAAAGGTGCAGTCTTTTGCTGTAATTTACTAATTTCTTAAGATGGCATTGAAAAAATAGGCAGATAAGTATACATTTAACTGTACTTCGAGTTTGTTCAATCAATTAACTAAACTTTAATTATTTAGATTAAGGTAATTTTTTTTTTTGCAATTTCACTAATGATAATCGATGACGTAACAACTAATATATAATGGTTATGATATATAAGTTGCTGACTTGAAATAAGAACAACTTTATTGAAATAAATTGCGTGCATCATTTATTGACTATTATATCATCGATTTCCTTCTACTCAAGTAACGGAGTTAGAGAAAGTTATCCTATGAAATTAAATTAACGTATAATTATCCGTTTGAACATAATTGAAGTACATTTACCTCATTGAATTTAGTGAAAATATGGATACCACGAATGAAATTCACCCAAAAAATATTCACAATTTTTCGAGTTTCATTGTGGGCTAACTTTAGGTTTTGCTCTCTCTTTTCATGCAGCTATTTGCATTATTTGAGGTTTGTTGAGTTAATTTGTTAAGGTGTTCGAAATTGTTAGGATCAAATATAGAGGGCAAGCTCACTCTCAACTTTTTAAAAATAAAATAAAGAATCTTTTGGAATATTATAGACAACGAGCCAAGATATTGGTTCCATCGACATCATCGTGGATAAATTACAGCCAAAATACTAAAGTTCGGTGGGTTCTTGAAAGCGTCCAACTTACCAATTTGAAATTCACATTCTTCATCCTCGCTTTTGTTTACAATTTTTGTTCACCTTAGGTTGACAATCACAAATTTTGTCCTTGATTTTTTGTTTGTGGAAGAACAATTTTCCAGTGATCTGGGGACTAAAAAAATTCCAAGTCTCCAACTTTAAACTTGTAATTGGGCTACAAAGTTTTTACAACTGAACTTGAAATGGTACTTATGTTGGGCTTCACACATTACATTATTGGGCTTAATTGTGTAAATGACCATGGACTTTTTTTCATAGCCATTAAAAAGGGGAAAATTTCATAACCATAATAGTAAGAAAGAGTACAATTTCAAATTAACAAAATTTATATAAAAAAAAAAAATTCAAAATTAGGTGCTATGTGACTATGACCTGTTCTGAGCAAACTTTGTGATTATAATTTAGTATGATATCTGATTGTGACTTGTTAGTTTATTTAATGTGGATCATGACATCATTTGTTCTATTGTCGCCTTTCTATCTAAAAATTTATCAGTATATGATATGTGATTTGTGTCTATGACATGTTATGTTATACAAACGTGACATATGAGCTCGTGTGATTGTGACCAGTTATTTTATCTAATTGTGACCAAAGCATCTAAAAATTTATTGCGACAATTGATTTTTGGAAAAAAAAAAAATAATAATTAATATTTGATTAATAATATTAAAACTTAAAAAATATGATTTCAGATCATTTTCTCTTACAATTATTGGTCTCGTGTTAATACATTCACTTAGCACCTTAACTTCAACATTGGAGAGCACTCGATCGGCACCTCCTTCCTCTACCTTGCATTGTCGTACACTGGAAGTCACATAAGAATTACTATTAGTTGAACAAACATGTTTAGATAATTGGCTTTTTATTTTTTAAGTTAAAAGGATGTTGGGTGGGCGAACAAATTTTGAAGAGACAAAATATACATAAATTATGTATAATTTTTTTTTAAAATTAAATTTTGCAGGGACAGGACGGGACGGGACCTGTTTTATGTAATTCTGCCATACTCCGAAAATAAGTAGAATCTGGAACTTCTAAACCATTGTGAGTTTTTCTGGAAAAAAGTGACGCAGACCGTATTGAAACTGAAGACAGACAAACTAATTAGCCAAGTAACTTGCACAGGGTTTCGTTTTTCTTACAAGTGGTGCTATGTTTAATATTGGTCCATGTGTCAGTGCTAATGATATTAAATGATATGTTCAATTAAATGATTTATATAATTTTATATTTAATTGAATTTATTATATAATGTCACATACATTGATACTCCAACACCACTGATATTGCGTAACATTATTCTTTCGTTATTCAATGGCCACATTAATACAACAAAGATGGCGTGGCGGGAACGTTATTATGCACTCTTTCACAGAGGACTGGTCAAACTTCATGTATGTGTACTATGTAGTTTACAGCTTTTCCTGAGACTTTTTGTCTACACTGAATTGGGATTTCTGCATGTTAATTAGTTTATTCAGAGGAGCTTAAGTTGATAGATATCAAATTAATTTAAAATGACTTGTTCATAACGAACGACTGAAAGTATCTCATAATGGATTAAGGTTTGCTCACATTTATAATAAGAATAATTTTATCTAGTATCAATAATGTTAGAGTATCAGTTTATATAACATTGTGTGAGAGATTCAATTAAATGTGATATTATGTGATTTATTTAATTAAAAATATATTTTAATGTCACTGGCATTATCATCTAAATTGATGTTAAACACCGATAGTGTTAAATGGCGTTACTCATATAATAATTAATTATGTTAAAAGGAAAAGTAATGTTATTCAGTTTCATTGAAATTACAACCACAATTCGATGTGACATTAAATGATAAGCAAAACTACATTTCAACATTAATTTAGCATATCATCTAGCTCCACATAAATTGACGTTGCAACCCGAATAACTATATTCTAAAAGGAAAGGATTAAATGGAGTCAACTTATTTCACGGGGTCAGACTCCAATTTTCAAGCAGATTACCAAATTCTCAATAAATTCCCCACAGTCTCTTACTTTGGTTAGCTAATTATTTTGATTAATCAAACAAACAAGGTGGCAAACCCACGTGCATTCACAGCTCACCTTCGCTTTTTTCTAGATTTCTTGTTGCAAATATTTGTAAGAAAAGGAAATATTGTGTTTTTAATAGTAGTTAATTTGTCTTAAGAAATCATCAAAGCATACAATTTTAGGGGTATAATAAGTAATGTGCAGTCTGTCTTACCAACGTTAAAAAGAAGGATCATAATATTGTATCTATTGAGAATGTATATACATTTTACCCTTAAGAAAAGCCATAAAATTGGTCTATCTAACTCATATCTAGTCACTACTGAGAAAACTACCCCCATGGCGAATAAATTCTAAAGGAATTTACGTTGCCCCACTAAATTATCAAAGTTTAAAGTAGAATGAAATTATTATCGAGCATCAAACAATGTTCACAATTTCCTTTTTTTCATCCCCCACTACAAGAAAAATATGCTTGCTTTTCAAGGGAATCATCTAATATAAGGTCCTTTTTAGATTCCATAGGAATTTCTAATTTGTTAAATTGGATATGACTCAATGATACAATTGGTAAAATTTTATCACGAATCTCTATTCCTTATGTTCTCCGTACATTTGAATGAATTTATAATGCCAATGTTGTCTATGCGTTGTATGCATGTTATGAAATATTTTTTTGTACTAAATTATTTAACATCAAAACTATGTTAGCACATGGAATTTGGCGTTAATTGAATCATTTCAACGCATGCAACTAACCTTGTACGAAAGTCGATTCGATGTTATGCAGGTCAACTGATCAAATAAAATTTTAATAAAATAAAGTCGTGAAGGGAAAAAAAAATGAATTTTTCCCCTAAACTTAGCCTTTGAAATTCATTTTTCTTCTCTTAAAAATTTATTTTTCAAAATTAAATATTAATTTTAACAATATATTTCGTAGAATCCATAAAATTGTCCACTTATCAATGACTTATTTCTTAAAAATTACAATTTTAAAAAAATAAAATGAAACCCAGATAGAGGGTTATATTTCTAAGATTATTGGTGTAGTTGATGTACACGGGTGTCTATACTATTAGATAGTAATTGTATTCACTTTCCGGTTGAAATGTCATTTTCAAAATATTAATTAGTGATTATAATTGACCATTAGTTCTTGGACACATTCATCTTCGATATGACTTTCGTCTAATAAAGTTTCGATCGCATGACACACAAAATCTCACTTTTTAACTACTTGAAACTGAAATTTCAATTTTTTAATATCTTGGCCGGTTAACCATATTTTGATCGAATTTAATTAAATGTGTGTTTGAACCCAGTTTTTATGTAGAATGAATTTTGTAATATTGAGTTTTTGAAGAATGTATAATTAAAAATTATAAAAAAAAAAATTGAATTTACGTGTAAAATTATTTTATTGAGAGAATGTATATTAAAATTTAAAAATGAGAATGAGGTTCAAGCATGGATTTAATAACACTAATTTTAAAAAAATCGAGTATAATCAATAAATTTAGGGAGTTGATATTTACATCCACTATTATTATCTATATCCCTCAATATTAAATTTTATTTTTTTTTAAAAAAATACCATTTTCATTCACTTCATATTTCAATATTGTTCTTGTTATACCATTCATTTAAGCACTGTACATCCACACCATTTTTATATATATATGTCTCATCATAATTCTTTTAATCCTTTCATATATTTATCAACACCATCTTTATGCCTTTGTTTGGTCCCCCATTATTTCTAAAGTACTTTTTTATCTTTCTTATTTTCAACCACAAAATAATATTATACGCAAATATAAAAATTTTCCTTATTTTTTAACCATACATTATACTATTTCAAAATGCATTATTTCCAAAAAAAAAAATATGGGGCTCAAATATATCTATATATCAACATCATAATTCATTCATAATCCTTTCATATTTTCTATCACCATTGTTTTGAATTCAAAAAAAAATCAAGAATTAAAAAAGATAATCCCAACCGAAAATCCAAATTCGTTTTCATAATCTTAGCAAATAAAGATATACATTAATATTTTCAATTCAAGAAAATCGAGAAAGAAAAGATAATTCCAACAGAAAACTTAAATAATTCAAAATGAAATTTCATATTGATACTAATTGAATTCAAAATACACAATGACAAATAATTCAAACACAAATCAAGAATCACTGACATACCAAATACCTCAACCCACACTAAAAAGTAATCCTTACTTTTTCAAATTCTTCTTTATATATTGTTATGTTTGTATGTATTTGCTTTAATAATGTCTCTTCCATTATTGTTTTGATTTGAGTTGAAGATAATATTTTATGAATATTTGGATTTTAGTTAAACATAAATTCTAAAAAATATAAAAAGGTCCAAAAGAATTTAATAAAAAAAAATATTAGTGGATTAATTTAGAGTGATATATTTTATTTAATTTTATATAAGTCTATTTAAGTAATTTTACACAAGGTTAAAATTATAATATACTTTTATTTAACACACCAAGGTTTAATTGTATTTAAGCTTCTTAATCTTTGTTCATTATAGCAATTATTTTCTTAACTTTTTTCGTCGAATTCTTATTTTAAATCTTTCATTAATTACTACGACTCGTCCTTGATGATGATTTATATCAAAATATTATATTTTTATACTTTGAAATGATGGAAAAAAAATTTCCACTTTTTATTTATTTATTTTTTGAAAATGTGATGGAAAAATAAGTTATTTTACGTCATTTCATATAAATTTTGGACATAAACTGTTATCAAATGCAAAATGTGTTAAATAATGAATTTTTGATTTTTCAAATTCTTCTTTATATATTATTATGTTTGTATGTATTTGCTTTAATAATGTCTCTTCCATTATTGTTTTGATTTGAGTTGAAGATGATATTTTATGAATATTTGGGGTTTAGTTAAACATAAATTCTAAAAAATATAAAAAGGTCCAAAAGAATTTAATAAAAAAATATATTAGTGGATTAATTTAGAGTGATATATTTTATTTTATTTTATATAAGTCTATTTAAGTAATTTTACACAAGGTTAAAATTATAATATAATTTTATTTAACACAACAAGGTTTAATTGTATTTAAGCTTCTTAATCTTTGTTCATTATAGCAATTATTTTCTTAACTTTTTTCATCGAATACTTATCTTCAATCTTTCATTAATTACTAGGACTCGTCTTTGATGATGATTTATATCAAAATATTATATTTTTATACTTTGAAATGATGGAAAAAAAATTTCCACTTTTTATTTATTTATTTTTTAAAAATGTGATGGAAAAATAAGTTATTTTACGTCATTTCATATAAATTTTGGCATAAACTGTTATCAAATACAAAATGTGTTAAATAATGAATTTTTGAGAATAAGAATAACATGAAAATCGTTAGGGTCATAAGTGTTATATATATATATATATATATATATATATATATATATATAGCTGCCCATAAACTTATTTTCTATTTAAATTTAGCCACAATTAATAGATGAAATGTTTGTTCGTATTTGGTTATCAAGTAAACTAAAAAGGAATTTCCATTTTACAACCCTAAAATAATTTAGAGCACATTTGGAAAATTCTAAATTATAATTTAAAATGATCAAACACATTTTTTATTTACAGATTTTATAAATTAACAATTAACTAATTATAATCCATACGAGTTAATTGTTCCAGTGACTACTGAACTTATGTTTATATATACGATTACTCACTAAAGTTTTAAATGTTGAGTTTGGCCACTAAACTTTGAAAAACGTTGGGGCGTTATTTATTGGATAACTTCCGTTTCAAATATTAGCGGAATTGGTGATGTGGCTAAAGAAATACACATGTGGTGTTCCGTCACGCTGTTAAAATTTGAAGTAGTCGAATTTTAGCCACTAATTTTTGGAAAGTGTTTTCAATTGCTTACTAAACTTTGAAAATGTTTTCTAATACTCAGTGAACTTTGATGTGGTCGAATTTTGGCTATTGAACTTTGAGATAGTTGAATTTTGGTCAATAAAATTTGAGATGGTCGAGTTTTTGCTCCAAAATTTTGAAAAACGTCTTCTATAGCTCAAAATAAATTTGGATTTAATTAAGATTCGTTGTTAAAAATTGAATTGAATTTTATTTAACAACAAATTCATTGTGTGTTTCGTTGTAAAATTCAAATATTATGATAAAAACAGTTTAAAATTCTACAAAATAAATTAAATTTAAATTTAACTATTGTGTAATTAAGTAATCATTTCTAGTGGTATAGACAATACATATAAAATGTTGACCTATGGTTGACGTCTCGTTTTGATTATCACAAACAAATTATGTTTTTCACAAACAAATTGATGTTAAGTGTCATTAGCACATATTATT
>CAIGRN010050661.1:0-23750 GCA_903798345.1 Fraxinus anomala
TCTCTCTCTCTCTCTCTCGTTATAGTGAAACCTATTGCGGCAAGTAAATGCTTCTCTTGAATTAAGTATGAACCACTTTGTATCTAAGAAAAAATTACTAGGAATGTGAAGGCCCCAGTTCGAAGGCGGCTATGAAAAGCTCAAAGGGAAACTCTACGAGCAAATTACCAAAGTAAGGGGAGCTCCCTTCATATATCCTCAAGTAGTTAGCAACAGAATTCGACATTTCATGTTTCCGAAACTAAACTTGATCAGCAGTAGTTACCATGTTTGGATTCATTTGAATCTCTTGCTTTGGATCATTAGATCTTCGTAATGTTTGTTTTGTAAGTCCGAGTATGCTCGGAGTATTTGTACTCTATTCTTTTACCTATGCATATTTATTTACCGATAATAAAAAAAAATTACTAGGAATGATCAAATCAAAATCTAAATTCTAACGACAATAATAACGAATTCTTTATTGATCAAAAGAAAAAAAATTAAATGCAAACCTAAAAAGAAATAGGTAAAAACATATGGCTGTTGGAACAAAAAATGTTCTGCCATTGTTACCTGCAATGAAAATCTAACAAAAAATCCTTGTTTGTCTATAAATGAAGAGACAAATCAAGATTCTTCTGATCATTTGCCCTCTCCTCAGAACCCCTAATATTGTGATTATTAGTCGGTTTTGATAATTCTTCACTAAATCCATTGCATCTTACACTCCTTTGCCAATTCTTGAAGCTCTGATCATCTGCTTCACACTGATACACATTATTCAAATAGTTACTGCGATTTATTACGTCATTTTGGAATCGCGAGGCAGCCCCAATTGATCCAAACTGGTGGTTCTGGAATTGGCAAAGGGTGGCAGCATGAGTATTAATATAGGCAGAAGGGCTCAAAATTCCAATGGGATAATTGGGAGAAAATAGTAATGGTGGTGGCACCGAGAGTGAAGGAAAATTGTATTCAGAAGCCCTTTTGTTCTTTCTTGCTGCATTTCTCTCTTTCTTGTGAGCATTTTGATGGCCTCCTAAAGCTTGTGAACTGTGGAATTTTCTTGAGCAGTATAAACAAGGAAATGATTTTGTTTCATCTTCTGCATTTTTTGGTGAACCATGGATTACATTCTCACCCTCCATTCCTGCATCAGAAGAAAAAGAATTGCACTGGAAAAACTTGATATGAGAAGATGATTTGGAGAAGAGTTGTAATACTGTGCATGTTTGGCTATACTTAAAAAGCAGCTTTACGACCGCATGTCTCTACATGCTTGTCGAAAAAAGCACCTAAAAATCGAAGAGTTGACATGAACAAATTCTTGAAAAGTAATTTTTTTTCTTACATTAGTTTTCATACAAATACACACACACACACACATCTATACAAATGAAATTACCATGGTGTGAAAAGATGAACAGACCTGTAGAAATGTTAGCAAGAAGGAACAAATATGCTGAGTTTGAAGTTGGGTTTTTGACCTGATAAAAATAGGGTTATGAAAGGGAGTTCAGAAACTGAGTTGGGTTTGACTTTATAAGATAAAATTGTATTGGCATTGGGCCATTGGCAGAAGAAGGGTGACGGTGTATGGACTTGGGACAGAAGAGATAAGAGAAGATAAATGTACAAGTATCCATCCTCCAATACAATACATTTCTGCATGCTGAGGCAAAGAGAGTGACTGGTGAAAGAGAGAGAAAATGTCATGGATTGGGAAATGGAATCCCCACAACCCTACTTTCTTTTATATATATACACATACATGTATGTAGGTACATCTCTCTCTCTCTCTCTCTCTCTCTCTCTCTGCTTCTGACTGTTGATCGGGTTTAAAGGAAACTTGGATTTTTCTTTTGCAGGCTAGGCTATGCAGGCATTTCATTAATTCTTAGTTTCAGTCCTTCGTACTTATCTTCATGGTAAGTTTGCTAGAAACTGTTAATACTTTATATCTAAGTGCAGCATATCGAACATGTCCAACTTGTATACCTATGATTCCAAATGGACCAATTGAGTGTTCAAAAAGCTGAAAGTCCGATTCCACACATTTCAGTCCAACATACCAAATGAACATGTCGAGAATATCTTTAGTCGTAAGCTCCAACAACTCCTGTTTTGAGGAATTGAGTGATTAAAATGCCTAAAGTCTAGTCCCCCACATGTTCAGACAGGTAGTTGCATTTGTATTTCAGCTACTTTATCTCCACTGCAAATAGCCTGCAACACCCCACCCCCCAAAGCTCTCTCTGACGTACAATAAATGGTTATGGGGACAGCCACTAGTTGCCCCATATTCATCTGACTCTCCACCGCCAACTCTACATATATCTTTTGTCATTTTTTCATCTATTCGTTGCATGCCCTGGGATATATACACAAATAAACACTGGCCCATTTTCCCAAATGTGGCTTGAGAACAAGACCAGCATTATTTTATATCAGGAGTATAGTTAAGCACTGGATTGTCATTTCTCCAAAATACAAACCTGCCGTTTTCTACATCCCATAACACAGGTATTAAAGAACCAAGTTATGAATTTAAATGGGAACCATTCAAGAAGAGTAGATCTTAGAGTATCGATCTTAGCAAAAGCATTTTAACAAAGCAGCAGATGGGTATTGAAAGCAGCTTCATAAATGGTAAACCAGGCATGGTCCCGGCATGTCGACATACAAGTTGGAATGGGCGATGCCAGGCCTCACGCTTTTTGGCACCTGGTCAGCCCAGATGGCAGGCAAGCGCAGGCCAAACCAGGGCATCCAAGGCCAGTCTCAGTATAGCAAAAATGACCTAAAAAACTCAATGTGAAGCAAATACATAAATATTCTGATACTCGTCTGAAACACTATCTTGTGGCTCCCATATATCATAAAGAGATGAAAATGAAGTATAAGATAGATCTATGAGCACATTCAATTGCACTGAATGTTTTAGCAAACTACTATCAAAACGATAACTTTCACAAGCTAATCACTATGTGGAAAAAATAATTAAGTTACAAAGATATGAAATCTGTGTGTAATAAGTGGAAGTTACATGTAATGTGAAGCACCAAAATTGATAAAATTTTGGAAAAGTAAAGGTGTGAGTAATGCTGACTATAAACAAAGGTTATGAAGTCTTGATAGGACATACTACAAGGATGATTGTTCTTTACTGTCAGTTATCAATTAATACTAAAGAATGCACACATGAGAGGTCAACCTATTCACACAAAATTTAGGAACAGCCAAAGCATCCACGTATAGAGAAAAAACTTGAATCTGCAGGTTTTGGCTCAGGCTCAAGTATTTTGCGAGGAAGATGCTTAAAGAATGCTTTCACGGCTCCATTAATCCCGTTTTCATTTTCCATTGCCTTTGCAAGTTCAACTGCATGCTCCTTGACCTGCATATTATCTCTTCAGTTTATATTCAATTCAAAGTATCCTCACCTATCTTTTATACGCAATAAACATGTTCTGTTGAGCTTAAAAATAATTAAAAGTGTGTTTGATTGACATATAAAATATATCCTAGAAAAGAAAATATTTTCTTTGTTTTGAGGAAAACAAAAACCTACTCCCCCCCAAAGAAAATGTTTTCCTTAAAAAGAAAGGAAAATTAGGCATATTTTTAAAAGTTGGAAAATATTTTCCTTAGAAAAATAGCAATCAAACACTTTAAAGTAGGAATTTGAGTGAAAAATTGACATTTTCCATGAAAAATAAATGCAATCAAACACACCCTAAAGGATTTTGGTGACTTTTGGTTTCAAGACATGTCTGGATATGTTTTCTTACTTCTCAGTAAAGAAAATTTAACTTAAAATGAAAGTAACTCACCTCACTGTTACTAACTTCATTTAATTCCAATATTAATCTATAAAAAAAACTTATTTAAACTTGTAAGTGAACTTTTTAATTCCAACCTTGATCTAAAAAAAAATAATAATAATAATAATAATAAATAAATAAACTTGAAAGTGAACTTTTAAAGTTTAGGTAAACCAACTCATTGTGCCCAGCTAACACATAAAAATACTTTTCCTATCCTTTCCCGTTATAACACAACATCCAAGAGATTTGGAAAACAAGGGGAAGAGAGATCTCTTGACAAGAAAAAAAAAAACAGACAGGTTGCAGGAACTATAATTGAAATTTTCACTCCGTCTTCACGGGAGAAATATTCTAAAAGAACTAATGCAAGCACTTATCGATCTTTAGGAACTGCAACAAAAGAACGCAAAAAGAAAAAAATTGAAATACAATACCTTGGGATCTAGCATGAATCTAATTGCATCAACCAACTTCTGAAGCGAAAATTGATCGACTGGAATCGGTGGAGGACCTACACCTCTAGCATGGATTCTTTCTCCCCAAAATGGTTGGTCACCAAAAAAAGGGACAATAGTTGTTGGGCACTGTATTGCAATGAAAAGTTAAAATCAAGAAGTATACAAGATCAAAAAGACATAAGATAGAAGATGCATCCTTACCGCGGCCTTAAGACCAGCAGCTGTTGTTCCAGCACCACCATGGTGCACCTGAAAACAAGAGAAATCATCTTTTATATCTAAAAATACACTCCAGATTTCAACATTTGCATAAGACATTAAGGTTTTAACAGACAAATACAAGACCTAACCCCCCCACTCCACCCCCACCCCAAAAATGAAAAAAACACAAGGAAACAAAACCATAAGCTTCAGAGTTTCACCACTTCTCATCCCAGAGTAAGGAGTGTGTGCTGGATATGTTAAAATGAAAAGACACTGGTAATGGCAGTAATAGAAGAACTTTGCAAGGTAAAAGTATTAATACTTCCAGAAGCACAGAAGGTTCGATACTGATATTCTCCAACTACTCTTTGATAAAGAACATGAATATATTAGAAATGGATCCTGGTGATCACAGTAACTGATAGACTTAAAGTGATAAATACAATTGTCAGTAAGCAATCGAAATTGGCTAGTGTCATGCAGTCATATAAAACCAACCCACGGATTTTAATGCACCTACTCTTATACTTCAAATCATTGAGTTGAAACCCAGAAATTATCCAAAATTGACTGGACAGTTGTCCACAACAAATATACTAGGCAATGAGTGAAATTATAACCCCATGACTTAATACAACATAATTGATGCAGGATGAATTAAAATTTAGGAAGAATTAGAATTATAGCCAAGAAGAAGAATAAACAGAAGAAGCGAGAAGAAGAGGGGATGGGGAGGGAGAAAACGGGCCGCAAGCCACTATTCAATTCATCATATTCATCAACTGTCTAAGTTACAATATGAAAATCATATAAATAGTAAAAACCTAGCTAAAGATGGGTTTGGGCCAACCCACTACTAAAAGCCCAATAATAGAAAGCATAAATCACAAAGTCCAATAAACATAAAATTAAATTTCGACTAATAAAGTCCAATAACAATAAAATTACGCATCGGCGATTTCCGCATCAATAATCTCCAATCAAAAGCAATATCCTTATGCAAAAGCAACATTCACCCAATACAACATACCTTCGATGCACAGCAGATGTTGAATTGCAAAAAAAAAAAAAAAGAGAGAGAAAAGAAAAGGACAGAGAATATCTGAGGTAAGCAAAAGTCATTGTGAAAATGAAGTTTCATCTATGTTCATAAGATGACAAAATGCAAAGTGCAGGTACTCGTTTTTAAAATGTTCTTGTGTTCCTTTAGCAAAAAATTTTGGAACACACTCTGGAAGGGTCATCTTCCCACCATTTCTTGGCCCGAAGAAACTTCTCATTACATAATTTTCTTCTACCTGAGAAACATTTCCATCATTACTTTCCCATTATTTAAACGGTGTCTCAAGTAATCGTGTTGAGAACCATCACTTTGTAGATGTCAAATTCATATATTGCTTTGAAATCCGGGGCTGTGCCACAATAGCCGTGCATACATCACTTCCCTAGTGTCACGACAGCACAAAAAAAATCATAAGAAAAAATGTATATTATGTGATGCAGTAGTAGATACACCATCTTTGAAATACTATAACCAATGCTGTTTGGCACAGGCAGGCAGAATTTTGGTGAAAACCAGATTTTTAATATGCAATTCCTTTATTCAAAAAACTCCAACGCTGCAGATAATCCACTAATTGTATTGGTTGAGATTTCGGATCTCCTTGTTCTTGCTCCCTTGGAATAAACGTTATTTAGGCCTTAACCTGAAACTGCTCAAAGATAGTTTGATCCCTTACATGATGTATTCATTTCTACAAGTTCTCACTAAGTTTAGAACTCAGGCTAATTCATGTCTAAAGTGGAATTCAAAAAAATGGAGTATTACATATCTGGGTTAATGACTCGTTCCACAAGAGAGCAAACAAATTCAGATGGGCACAAGCTCAACTTTTTAAAACCAATCATGCTTCACTTTCCAATAGACCAGAAGCAACAACTGAAAATAAGAAGGCTCACCACAGCAGAGCATTGCAAGAAAAGCCAATCATGAGGGCAGTTATCTAGCAGATATACGAAGTCCTTTGGTTCTGCCACTGAGAAGAAGCTTTATCATAATAAATACAGTAACCTTTGATGGGCTTACGAAAAAATAAGTATTTACGACAAGAAAGCATATAAAAAAGTGGAACAGATCAAAGAAGGAAAAAAGAAACTTACAGTTGCCAAGTCCACCCCAGCCTTTGTTGATGATCCCCCTCTGTTTAGTTTTTTCTAAAGCTTGAACAATTATTTGTGTCATTTTCTCTGGGTCTTGAACAGGCTAAGATATAAGAATTAAGTTATAAAACTGGGGGTGATTACTGTGTTCTTGGAAACAGAAGTCAAGTCAGGGAAGCTAGAGAGAACGGATGCCATTCTAACACTTAATTAAAATAAATAACTTAAAATGATGAAATAAAGGGTGAAAACGCAAATTGTACACAAAAATGACAAACTATAAGATAAACATGATTTTAAGTGAAGAGTGAAAACCACACAAATTTCAGAAAAAAGAGTAGGAACACAGACAGTGATAAAAAGTGATGACATACATCCTAATAGTAAACATCATTTTTTTTAATCATTTTTTTTAAAATTTCAAAACAAATGTAGTGCAATTTTAGTTAATATATACTTCAACATATGCAGTCATACCGCAAAATAAATTAGGATACAAATTCTGAAGAGCAATAAAGGAAACAGAAGAAAGGCTACTGCAAAGGTTTCTCTTTCTTTCTTTGGGGGTGACGGGATCAAATAAATATAAGAGAGCTTGAGAAACTTACAAGGCTGCCAAACCCAATATAGATAGGCTTTGGACCAGCATTAAGCCAGTTTTTAAGTGACTCGGGAGGTTCATACTTTGTTGCAAGATCAAGGAAGCAAAATCCAACCACATCAACCTTATTCCCCCAATCTGCCAAACAAGATATTGTTTAGTGTTATCGGTAACCTTGTCAAAGTAGACATGTAATCCTGATTATGCCGGTGGAAAATGGAACGGAACTCACAAGCTGTAACACTTACAAATAATTTACTTTATGGTTTAATAATAACATCCAGCTGTTTCACATGGCACAAGAACTCAAATCTTCTTAACAGATTATTCCGAGAAAAAGAACTGTCATTTTAACAAACTACCTTTTGGTTTAGGAACAAGATGAGGACTCCAAATGTATCCATGTGGAATATCTGACTCTGAAACTTGCTGACCACTCAAATATGAGACTGGGCGTAGCTTCAGCTTCTTTTTCCTAACATCATTTATCATGTCCCGTATTCCTAGCCAAATCAGTGAGTCAACAATCTGATACGATAGCTGCATGATTGATGCAAGAAATATGTCATGTATGGTAAAATGTGATTAATGAAACCCCAGCTTTATGGAAAGGGAAAAAGGTACCCTTCTTTCCATTTCAGGTTGGGGTTTCTTCGGGGAAAGGGGAAGCAAGGATGATCAGATAATGCAAAATCTTAAAATAACAGTATCGTGAGGAAATACAAAAAGAAATGCTTAGCAAACTCACTCTATATCCAGATGATTGCTTTACACGGGACAACGGATGAGGAAATTCATTAGTTGGCCTGGCAGAAAAAACTTTAACATGGAATCATGTGGTTTCACTATTTAACAAGATAATAAGTTGATTCACACGATGAAAATTTTTGCATATCTTTGCCAAACTAGAAAGAATAAAATACATCTTTCCAAGTCAAAAGATCCGGAGAAGACTTACGTCCATGGCATAGTGAAAAATATATGAATTGGCACTTTCAATGCCTCAGCAACATGTGTATGCCCTGCAAAGGTTCTACTCTAGGTTAGTAGCTAGATCCATTCTTTTGTATTGCAACAATAGATAAAATTAAGGGATATGACTTTTGCATAACAACATTTATAAGATCTCAGATTAGACAATCTACGAGCCATGATACACACAGAACAATCTTACTTGAACTGAAAAGATTAGTGAGTAAGGCATAAGGTGGAAGAGTTTATAGCTTGGAAATTGGGAAATGGCCATATATCATTCTGGAATGATCAACAGACTGGAAACTCTTCATTGGCTGTAGCACATCCACATCTGCAAGGTTCAACTGCACAGGTTTGTGAATTTTGGTAACAAGGAGAATGGGACATTGCCAAACTACAAAGGGTTCTGCCAGAGCATGAGGTATTAAAATTAGAGAACAAAACAGGAGACAAAGGATCAGATATACTGGATATAACCTATTAATGGGAAGTTTCCTGTGAAATCTTGTTGGGAGGAAATCAGAAATAAAAAGACCCCTTCAATATCCTTTAAATTCCTGTGTAATATAGCCATAACAATGAATTTCATTTTTCTGCTGGAAATTATGGCATCACTGGTTCCCAGTTGATGACATTGTGCAACAAAGATGTCAAATTTCCTTGGCATCAGGATACTTCTGCCGCTATATATGCTATGGTTCCTATGGACCACGAGAAATGACAGAAAACTTAGGTTTATACCAATGCTACCAACAAGGATAATTTGGAGAATAGAAGACTTAATTAAGCTGCTTGTAAAGGCTGGGTTGCAACTGAAAAGTAATTGGAAAGGGGATGAAAGCATTGCAAGTCAGTATGGCAAAGGATACCAATCCCTATTCCAAAGATAATCCGTTGGCACAAACCCCCTTAAGGAACATATAAGCTAAACAGAGATGATGCTACAAGTCATCACTAGGCCAAGCAGTAGGAGGTGGGATATTGGGAAGTCATGATGCTCAGCAGATTTTTGCTTTCCATGTATCATACAGTAGCTGCAATAGCTTCAAGACTGAGGTAAAGGATCTACATGAAGGCCTCACTATACGTAAGATAAGCAACTAAAGTCAGAGGTGGAAGTGGACTCATTAAGCTTAGCTAAAATTACAAGGACTAAGCTGAAGGGCCATTGGGAAGCAGTATATTTACTTGACAGCATTAGAATAGTGCTTCTGGAAATAAGGGGAAACAATATGTCTCAAGAGAAGCCAAACAAAGCTGCAAATATGTGCGCAAACAGGGGGCTCTAGATTAGAGAAAACACTTTGGTAGAAATCTACGAAATAGACGGTGGATAGTTGCAAAGGTATGCAAGCTAACAGACTGGGCATACCCTACGTATGTATATCAAAAAAGAAGGCACAAGTCAATGTATCCCTAAGGTACCGGGCAAGAAATTGATATGGAGATCATTATGATATATATTCAGATCAACCACATGAATGTATATCATGAATTTGTCTCAGTTTGATATAAGCATGCCTAAGGAAGTGAGAAGATTGTTACTCGATTAGCAGAAAGTCTAGGGTACAAATCCACTACACATCAACTTACAGAATTCTATTCAACATATCCTCTACTTCGGCTGAAAATTCTTCCAGACCTAGTGCAGAATTTTTAAGTAAAAAGGAAAACCAACCATGCGAAGATTCAAGATGAGAGGGAGAGCGATTCTAACCATATGCTGGGGGATTAGCAATAATTGCATCAGCTTTGAAAGGAATCCCAGAATCAATGTCCGGCTCTTTGCATGCTGGAAGTAGAGAATTTATTATTTCCTTCATTTGATTTCTTTGAATAGGTATTTCTGAAGGACCTGAAGGCAAAAACCCCTTATTTTTAACCATGTCTGCAGAAAAGAGGATTAAAGTCGTTAGCCAATTGATTCATTCATTTGAGGGGGGAAAAACATTAGCCAGTAGATAAACAACCAAATTTGGCAACTATATCAAAATATAACCTCACTACAAACAAATAGCTGGTGCCTATGACCACAAAATTGAAACATGATACACAAAATGCACACATCATGTACATTTGAAGGTTAGTCATAGAAACATCAGGAAGTGTCATGAGGCATTGAAAGCATATTCTGAATCAAGTTACATCCAACAGATTATACAGCAAGTTTCATAAATCTAATCTAATCCTTTCTTGTAGACTACAAGCATCAAATTTCAAACAATAAAATCCAGCAGGAATAACAAATTTTAGTAATGAGAGACGCTTGTGATGATACAGTCAGTTGCAAGACAAATATAAACATCAAATACATACATTCGGCAAGAACTTTTGGATCACCGCCAAGAGGATAGAATTCCAACCCAGCAGTCAAGACAAACTCTTTGAAATTTGAATGAGTCGCCAGTCTAACACGATGCCCATAATCCTGCAGCCAACCATCCTCATCAACAACTTTATATAGAACCCAAAGCAGAAGTTTAGTCAAAAATGAGTTATATGTTACAGAAATTCTCAAGATTTATTCGGATCTAACATTTCAAACCAAATCCCGTGGAACAAAATAAGCTATTATAAGACAAGTTCCAGCTGAACACAACAAGAATTTGTTCTCGGATTTCAAAATCGTACAATAAAGAAAAACTATCTAGACAACTCCCATGCCAGAGAAATTTATACCAGTAGAGTCTATATAAACACTTCGACAAAAATCCATTCTTTGTCCACTAGAATCTGAATAAATTTATTCAGTTACTGCTAAGTGCTAATCACCTTGGAAATGTTATGCTAACCAGACCAAGAAAATAAGAGATTTACAACATGTAAAAGTTTGACCAGCAGACTTACTAAAGGTCATTAAAAAATAAAGAGGAACAAAGTCTACTGGATCTTTTATAGCAAAAAAATAAAAAAATCCTAACATTTGTTCTTTACTATGGTATCAACTGGAAGGGACTTTCATGGCAGGGAAAAAACCAACAATCTAAAGTGGTTATGGACTCAAAAACAACACAACAGTTGCAGTCAAGTCAACATTAGCTTATTTGCATGGCAGACTAGCAAAGAACATTTTGAGAGAGGTGTGCTGATTTGCATCCATCCTGAGCACTGGAAGCGGCATCGTATGGTTACTAGTGGAGATCTAGCACACGTGTGAGACCCCTAATCCTAATTAAAAGTTTTGTCAGGTTCATTAACTTTAAAATACAATTTTAGATTCAGGCGGTTAAAAGTGCCTCATTTGTCAAAGTTTTCGAAAGCTATTGGAGCAAATGCTAGGCTAGAAATCTGAACGATAGCTTTCAATGTAAAAGTATTCTCTTCCTTTCCATTTTCGTTCACCTTTCTAATTTAACAGGAAGGAGCTTTAAAGACTGAAGGTTTGTTCAAGGATTATTGCTAGTAAAATCAATACAGGCTCGTAAATTGAAATAAAAGTACCTGTAGTCGTTTGCCAATTGCAACAAATGGTTGTACATCCCCGCGAGTTCCAACAATGAGCATTACAATTTGCATTGGAGGAATATACTGAAGCTTTGTTGCATCAAGAGGTTCTTCATCAAGTTCACTATATACATTATCATGACCAGTTCCAACAGCTTGAGGTCCAACATCTTCCGGAACTTGAAATTCTACAGTACCATCATGCTTGACAGTAGCTATTCTCTTCAACAATTTGCGCTGCAGTGTTTTAAATATTTAACAAAATCCCAGGCATGTAAGTACAATGAAAGATTAGCAGTCTAAAAGTAGTCTGTGATGAGACATTTCGATAAAATGGATGAGATTGACGAAACTAAATTAGATAGTATATCCATAATCAATACAAGAATAGTTTACACATTTTTAAAAGGTGATTTCACACTAAAGTATGAAATTGTGTAACGTAAAATAAAAGGAGGCTGATTCTTTGTTATTTTTGTAAGCATTGGCCATATTAATGTTCAGATGAAAAGAAAGCATTAAAAAACAAAAAAAACAAAATCACATCTTGCCTAGTACATGCATAACTGAAGTTTTGCCTACAAATACAGGAAATGGAACGTAAGCCATCTAGTGTAACCTAATGTCATGCCAAGAAAAGGCTTCTATAGATAATGCCATGATCCATGAGAAAAGAATTTAAACTGCAGAATTATTTTTCCAGAAACTAGAGGTAACAGGTGCAACTAGATTAACAATGGGACTACATCCTTATCTTTTTACTTTAGTATGAATTAATCTTACTAACTTATCCTAAATTAGGGAACTTGGTAAACATTTTTTTGGTAATGATGTGACTTCAATAAATGAGACTAATGGGGGAATAACTGTGAGTTAGAAGAAGTACTTCAAGACTCGAGGCTTTAGATTAAGTAGAATTAAGACCTAATAGATGGCATATTCTTTCATAATAGTGGGGAATCAGGAGACAATAGAGTCAAGATATAGGACCGTGTTCCCCCAAAAAAGCAATTTCTTTATCTGCTAGGTTCAACTATTAATAAGGAATGAAAAATCAAAGCACATTGAATGCATATAATTAAAGTGGGTAGCTAGGAATGGTTAACTGATACAGTGATCTATGATGCACCGACATGAACACGTGTGTCTGACAAACAACACGCCGACACGTGATTTTAAAAAAAAATACAAACACGACACGTTACTGATAAGTTGATTAAATTTTTTTTAATTATTTATTTATATAGCCCCCGTTTCGTAGGGATTAACATTTAGATTTTAATGTAAGTCAAAGTCAACAATTAATTTTAACTATATATTTTATGGGGCCTACATCTTTACAACCACACATTTCATCTACTTTTATCAAAATCTACTAAAATTTTGATTTTAATCCCTACCAAACATGGGCATAATAAGAATTTGGTTTTATACTTATTATAAAATTTTCTTCTTGAAATCTTTTAAATTTGAGTACCTATTTGTTATTTAATAATAATTTTGAGATAAAAATATATATTATTTTCATAAAGAAAGAAAAATGACCATGGTAAAGAATCCAAAGAATACCAATATTCGACACAACACACCACTTTAGTTGAAGTGTCCATGTAACACAAATGGTGATTAATGGAATTTGAAGATAAAGATACAAAACAACTATTGGATACGTACATGAGTCGTCATATTATGGAATAGATGGATTGTTCTTTTGTAATAGTGGGGGAATGAGGAGATAACAGAGTTAAGATACAGGGTTGTGCTTCCCCCATAAAGAAATTCCCTGCTTTGCTAGGTTCAACTACTAATAAGGATTGAAAAGTCAAAGAGGGTCAAATGAATGCAATTAAAGTTGGTGATGGAAATGGTTAACTGATATTGTGATCATATGGAGTTTGAAGATAAAGATACAATACAGCTATTGGATACTTTATGAGTGGTCATACAACAAATGGATGAAATATGCTACACAAAAATTAGTTTGTTGGTGGGAGCAAATGAGACTAAAATCAAGGGAAGGCCCAAGCGGGCGGTTAAGGTATGTCTCTGATAGACCCAGTGAAGCTATTCATAAAAGCTCCTACTGAAACAAGATAGTCAAGGTAACATATCAAAATCAACAAGGTATTTTATTTCATTCTTCCATAACAGAAGACTCCAGATCAAACATTACAGGGAAAATGATTCGCATAGAAAATTTCATAAATATGGAGAATGAGCTTAACGTGTTGTTGTTTTCAGGATATAGTGAGCTATCACAAAGAGATTATCCAAGAGAATTGCAGCAACCAATACCAAAAGCAATGACAGCACCGTGTTGAAAATTAAAAGACTAAGGCCCCGTTTGGAATTGTTCTGATTGTCAAATAATTACAGCTATTTTAGACATTTACTTTAGAAAAATGATTATAGAAGAATCTGCACCATCTACTAGTAGATTTCGAGAAACGGCAAAAGGGTAGCTTTTCAGTTTTTAGCTTATCAAATTATCCATCATTAAGACCAATTTTAACCATCATGAATAGAATCAATTCCTTTCTTGTTCTGAGTTTGTTAATATTCTACATGTATTAGTATTCCACAATAATAAAGCTTCCTCCTTCATTCACGTTAAAAACTTTCTTCTAGTTTCCTTTCCTTGGCCATTGATGGATTAAAATTCAAGGTACAATTTAATAAATGTTATTTTGTTTGAGTTTTATTAATTTTGATTTTCTCCTTTGAAAATAACAATGGTGATATTATCGTAGATAAATATTTAATAATATTATATGTTATACAATATTATCGGTGAGAATAATACATAAACACATAATTATAAACACCTCTGAAACAAAAGTTCATTACATACTTAACTGATTCTTCCCATAGTAGACAGATTCTTCCCGTAATAGCTTCTTTCTTCGTCATAGCTAAACTTATTTTCTTAAAATCTACGGTAATACCAAATCAAGCCTAAAGAGAACATATGTGAGAATCTTTACCTTCTGCTGGACAGTGATTTTTTCATCATAAATTTGTGCAGCGTCTTCGGCAAGTACAACATTATGTCTCTGCATCTCAGTTCTTGATCGTTCCAACTTCACTTCACTTGGAACTGGTTCTAATACATCAGAACGCATGATTGCTGGAGGCGTTGTATTCACTCTAGAAAAACTCCCTCCTCCACTCCCTAACATGCGAAATAAGCCAAATAATAAACCACATCCATTCCAAATCAAGAAATTCAATTTAAATTAACTAAAAACTATTCCAAAAACTTCACATAATTACTCCACCAGTAAACCATTAACAAATTCCCAAACATAAAAATTCAATATCTCCTTCTCTTGTAAACTCCATTCACTAACCCCAATTAATTTCACAATTTCAAATTTTCCAAGAAATTTAAACTGTGAAATCAAGAGAAGCAAATCATACAACTACAGCCACCCAAATCAATCAGTTCCATTTAAATTAACTGAAAACACTTACAATTTCACATAATCATTAGACAGTGTTACTCCATCCTAAACAATTACCAAATTCTCATACATAAAATCGTCAAAATTCAAAATTGCCTTCTCTTGTAGCTCCAAGTACTAACACTACCACTCATAAATTTCAAATTTTCAAATTTGCCAAGAAATTGAAGGTATCATCCGTACCTGAAAACTTTCTGCCTACACTGGAAATTGGAGCATCATCACCACCACCACCACCATTATCATCAACTTTACTAGACTTCAACTCCTGACTATCCAAAGACGAGCTAGCTTCATCAGCCTTCATCGGTGGCTCCACCGTCGCCGGAGAACTCTTCCGTTTATCCATCAAGATCTACAGAAACTTCCAGAACTCAATTATTTTTGCATAATATATATATACAGTATTGAATATATACAGGTAGAGAGATGAAGTAAACGGTTACCACGTTCTAGAGCGTGGGTGAAGGAGATGCTAAAAACGTAATGGGATTTTAAGCAGAAGATCGTAGTCGACGGCGAAGGGCCCGGCCCGTGTAATATTCGTTAGGGGTACTTTGGTAATTCATTCGAGCAACACACTGTGCAGGATTTTCTTGTGGCGAAACAAAACAAAGTAAAGATTTTCCCGGAAAAACATTTTAACGAATTTTACGCAAAGACATGCTTATATTTAGTATTTTTCTAATTTTCGACATCCACAAAATAGTAAAATCAATAAGAATTAGGAAATTTAATTAATAACAATTTGCAGTATGATCAACCAAAGTTTTTTCTCATTTAATACGAAGAGTTTCAAGATAATTGTGTGCATATTTAGAACATATATGCTCCTCGTTAATTTGGAAAAATAAGTTTTGAATAATATTTTTAAGAGAATATGTAGTTAAAAAGTATTAAAAAAATTTTAATACGTGTAGAATATTTTATTATATGGATGTGTGATTGAAAATAATCATGTAAAAAATCGTAAAATAAATTAACAGGTGTCAAATAGGCAAATAGTATATTTTATGAAAAAAATTATTTATATGTTAATGAAATATACTTTTATTACAAATAATTGGGATTCGCATCAAATTTCATAAAAAATAATATTTATCATAAGAATGATGACTTCTAATAAATTTTTTATAATTATACAAGATACAAGAGAATGAATATTAACAAAATTTATATTTTTCTAACCAATAATTGTTTTTCAAATTCAAGTCTAGTAACCACTCATTTACTCTAAAAAAAAATAAAAAAAATACACTCGATTAACCTGGTCTTCACGAAAATTGATTAGACTGACTAAAGGGTTGCAAGGCAAAACTTTTTTTTTTTTTTGGCAAATTTTGGTAAGTATCCCTTTGAAGGACGTGGAAATCACATGTACCAATAGGCAGCATTACATTTAGAACTGGAATGAAGTTGCCCTGCAATGAAAATTCTAGACTTAAAAAGATATTTGTTAAGATGAAATGAGCAAAGTATTAGTGTCCCATCGTGCACAATACTTCGTATCAAGCATGTCCTCGAAGTCTTTCGCTATTGCATGTATCTGACTATCGGATCAAAATGAGCTGAATATTGAATACTGAAAATAACACGTGAACAGAATAAATAGTATTTCACAAGGTTCAACAATTATCAGACATTAAATCCAACAAAAGATAAAACATTTACATATTTCTGGGATTAAGCCACAGAAACTAAACAAACCACAAGCAATTATTTTCACCCTCTTTCTATTGAAGGAACAACCTGCAAACAAATCCTAAAATGTCTTTCCATGTCCCCAATCCATCACATTATCTCTGAGTTGATGAGTTTCTGAAACTTCATTCACCTGCACATTATCAAAACACATGGTGGAAAATATCAAACGATGTTCATTTTTTTTTTTTTTTTTTTTTTGGGTCTAAGAAAGTATGAATTCATGTCCAGAAACAATAAGGGGGACTACCAAATCCTTCTGCCAGTAAACTATGGTTGATCTTCATCTGATCGAGCACGCGTCAGCCGTCGACGTCTTCTTGGGTTTGGAGGAACATCTTCATCGATATTGCTTAATATGTTCTGGTCTGGTTCGTCATCATCATCACCATCCTCGTCTTCATCATCTTCATCGTCATCTTGAAGGCCCAATAAATTCTCACCCCACAAATAACGGCGCCTGGGAAAGGTTCCGGTTGGGCGCCTATGCCTTGCCAAAGCTCTTGACCTGCCACCCCTTAGCTCCCCTCCTGGTTCCATTGAGCTAATCATCTGAAACAAAAAGAAGGTGCTTAACCACCGGCCACCTTCACCTCCACCTCTTTCCCTTTCACCTGATGGCCTATCTCCGTCCTCAATTACATAGTCACCGAATACTACTGCACCTGGCACAGCTGAGCGAATGGCACTAACAATATCACTGTATTCTCTTTGGTCTTCAAGGTGCCGCCAGGCTTGTTGTCTTGATGGGTCAACATCTGCAGGACGGACGGTTGGATGAATTCTTCTAGCATGCCGACGTAACTCCCTGTAATTACCAAGAAACGAGCAAGATTCACGAGAGCAACTTCGAGACTTCAGGTTGAGGTACTTTCTGGCCTCTTCTACAACTTTCCAGCCAAAAACACTCCCACGACATAAAGGGCAACTCAAATTTGATATAGGTTCTGATTTCTCCATATTAGTTTCCCCAAGATCAAGCCGTCCCCATAATGTTCCTTCTTGTTCTTCAATGTTAAAATTTTCATCTTGGGTGCTTCCAGATCCTCCAGGCAGACCCATGGTTGCTGCAGTGTTACTTATGGTCTGAATGTGATTTGTATCCTCCCCAGTCAAGTCACCTGAAGTTCTCGAGTCCAAGCTGAACTTGCTTTCTTCTCCGAGCTTTCTGAATCGGTCCAAGCAATTTGAATGCCTATAACTAGTGTCGCATATGTATGATCGACATCCCTTATCATGGGAACTGCAAATGAGAAGAACGGCATTGTGTGGGTGGTCCATGCATATGGGACATGAAGCTTCATCCCATTCCTTGTACAAAGCAGACACATCTGCATCATCATTTGACAAGCTTCGTTTCCTACTGGCCATCTATGTGCACTGTGATATGTTACTATAACTGAAATTATTAGCATACTAGTCCTTCCACTAAGTTGCAAAGAAGATGAATCAAAGGGACTTTAATTTATAAAATGACAGCAAAAAATTATATCTGCATTCACATTCCACCAGACAAATCTAACACAAGAAAACCCTCCTGGAATAAAAAGACTGTTAAAGTATTACAACAAGCATGCCACCCTAACACCTAAAAAAATAATGGCAATGATCCACAAGTAGCCCATTTGCTGATTGTTTGTGTGTGCTCTCGCATGCATAGAGAGATTAATTGAACATTCAAGTGAAATATAAGCTAAGAGTGCCAAGTTATCTGTGTTAAGTGTACGAATCAACAAGCCAGGGAAGGAGGAAACACGATCTCCATCACTACAATTCTGCAATTACCAGCAGAAAAATACTCTTTAAAAATTCATCTAACCATTCATTACTTCTTTCCGAACACCTACAATGTGTGCCTAGCCCCATTCCCATCTCCCATCCCACCCAAAAAATCCACTTTTCCCCTCTTTTGCAGATCGAAGACTCTTATATTTGTGCATATATTGACCAGGAAAGTCCTGGAAATTCTTAATGCCCTATGTACCTCTGGCTGGTCACCTTTTGGCCATAAAGAAAGAAAGGCTGTCTGTTTTTAATTGAGAAGGTGTCTGAAAAAGCCCAAAACTATAAAATGGTTTTACAAATCAAATGTCGAAAAGGAGGATTGCACAGTTCCAAGGCCTTTTGGAAAGGCAGGAATGAAGCTGAAAGTAACTCCAAACACAGTCTCTATATCACCCTAAGCAAGCACCATTGCTGTGTTCAAGCTACTTTGACCAGGCGTTACAATTCGGAAACAGACCATGACTGCAATTTGAATTACAAGCCCTTATTTACTGCTAAACGTCATTTCAAGTTCTACGAATTATATCTCTGATGATATTCTCTAAGGTTGTACCAAGCTTTTCAAACAAAAATGATCAAATGTTATAAACGACTTCAGCAAATATTTTGTACCTGGTCACTCATGTCTCCCATATTTCTTCATCACCCTCCATCCACTGTAAAAAGGCCCGTGCATTTATTTTTAGACAGACTTACCTTGATCTTAAAGGAGAAAACATGCAGTAACTCCCAGATATATAGGTGCACCATGGAACAGTTATAATTCCCCAAAACAATCTGCTATAAACGGACACGACAAGAATGCAAAACTGCTTCTCACTCCCCTAGTCCAACCTGACGTGCAAATTAAAAGCCACTAGGAAGAACCACAAAGTATCCACCAGATATAGTAACATGAGTTATGACGACATTCACACAAGAAAGGCAATTTCAACATGACATAACATAAACAAATAAAAATCCATATTCAGGTAACAAGCAATCCTAATATATCAAGGCAATAACCACATGATATTATCACCCATTGTATTTTACTCACCACGAAAGGGTTATGAGATTTTCTCCCTCACAGCAACGTCTGAATCTTATAAACACTGGCTCTGACTTAGCAAATGAATATTTACAGTATCTTTACTCAACTTTATAGCATATTGGCTGGAAACCCATCAGCAGCATTTAATAAATAAATTTCAGTAATGCTTATAATATTGAAGTATTAGGGCCTCAAATAAAGAAGTATTGATTAATTCTTGAGCCACAGTCATCAATGAGTCCCACAACCTGCAGTTGTATTGTGGAACAGAAAATGGTCATTTGCATAAAATCGTCTCGATAATCAAACAGAAAATAAGGAGTGTTGTACAGAATTTGATAGACAGCCGAAGCAACAAAACAGACCCAAAACCCAAAATCCAAAACACAACAACATTAAATCTCACAGTGAAGCATTAAAATGATTTATTATCACACTGAATAACAACATAAACATAATTGCCACAAAACCCTCTTATCAACTGAAGGATGTGCTTTTGACATTCAGACATGCAGAATCCATAGGATCCCAAAATCATCATAAAAATGGCAAGCCCAAGAAGCCTTTCCTAGTAAAAGTCCAACAAATGTTTAGAAAGTATTTTAATTATATTGCATAGAATCATAAAGAACACACCAAAGCCTCACACGCTCACCGATTTTTAAAAATAAAATCTTCAGCCAGAAGACGGTAAAAATCACCTAGAAAATATCTTAATTCCCAATTTTAAAAAAAAAAACTTGGAAATAAAGTCTTCCATGAATATCAAAAATAAAGCACTTCAAGAAAAAAAGATCCCTCTGAGAAACTAAGAACCCCCAACTCCCCTTTCAAATGATATTCCCCTCCCTGATCCTCGACCTAATAGATCAAAAAGATCCCTCCTTCATCTATACATCGACGAATACATACATGTCCGTGTACACACATACGAGAATCCGCAATAATTCGAACCAATAAACTACCAAATTAGGGCATAGTTAATTAAAATTTTCCACAGAAAAAATAAAAATCAAAAATCAAAGGTTCGGAATTACAATTAGGAGAAATTAGAGATGGTTCTGGCGTTTGTCATTTGACTGATTGATTGAAATTGCTATGAACCTTTGAATGAATTTACAAGATACCGACGATAAATATGTATTGAAAAATGGAGAAAAGTTATGCGGAGGATTTCAACTCGCCAAGATTATTTATATACAGAAGTGAAAATTTTCTCTTTAATTTATTTAATGGAAATTCGAAAATGGTGGAATTCTTTTACCTTTTAGGGTCTTGGTGGAGTTTTATTTTCACCGATTTTGATCAATTTTGGATGACACCATTTACGAGATGTTAGAAGAATTGGTGTTTATTAGATTTTTTGGACATCAATTTTGAATTATTTAAAAATCATCCAAAAACAGTGTAATATAATTTTGATCGGTTCTCGACTTATCAAATCGACAATTTTTTTATAGTTTCTCAAATTTCTTTCTAATTTTACTTTTTATAAAATAATTATTTCCAACAAACATATTTTGTTTAATACTAACTTATAAATAAAATATACTAACTAAAACAATTATTCATAAGAAAAAAATTATATTATAAATAAAAAAATTACTTAAAAGTAAAATATTAATTATTTTTGTTTAAAAATCTTACTAATAAGACAAAAAAAAATCACTTATAAAATATAAAAAATTACTTATAAATAAAAAATTCTTTTATGTGTAAAAATCATTTTAAAGTACAAAATTAACATATAATTATAAAGTTTATATAACTAAAAAATACTAAGTAAATATTTAACTTTATTTAACCTTTTAAATTAAATATTAACTTGTATGTAAAAAAAAATTACATATAAGTAAAATATCACTTATAATTAAAAAATTTCACACGAAAACCATAAACCCAAAATTTCACTAGGAATCATATATATAACTTTACTTGTTAAAAAAAAAAAATACACTTTTAGAATCGATAGACAAGAAACTTCCAAGCATGGATTAAACTGTTTTAAAAATCGCTATTAAAACCACTAATAATCGTTCTGCTCATAAACGCTCAAAAATCGGCACTTTAAAAAAACGCTCATAATTGATACGTCGAAACTCCCAACTCCATTTTTATTTATTTATTTTTTTTTTTTGGTTGTTTTTTGGCAACAATTTTGTAATTTTACAGTTTACGGCAGGAAGAAAGTGAAATTAAAAGGTGGCAATTAGGGTAAAAATCATTAAAGAACTCACAAGCATTCAAATAATAACAAAGTACATTTTGATATAACCCTTAGAAATTAAAATTTTAGTAAATTTTGATTTTAAAAAATGATGAAATATTGAATGAACAGTTGCGAGTCTCATAAAATATTTGATTAAAATTAATTATTAATTTTGTTATATATTTTAATCAAATTTTTTTAGTTAAACAACATAAAAACTTGTAATAAATTATAATTACTCATTTAGCTCATATTTGATGTAGTTAAAAAATTAATTTCTAATAAATTTAGATAAAAATTGATAAAAATATATGATTAAATATGTAGGTCTCATAAAATATATTATTAACTTTGATTTAAATTTAAATTAATATTTTAATCAACATCAAACATGAACTTAATCAATTATCAAGAGGATTTGTCAATGTAGTAGTCTCACGCCAACAAACAAATTAAAAATTGTTGTCACACCATCGCGCAATATCTTTAAAAAAAAAAACCATCGTTACCCACATCTAACAATAGCGATGTTGCTAGTAATAAATTATTAAAGAAAAATTGCAACAAGAGTCCCTAATCTTTTCAATTTTTATAGACTATACCCTAATCTTCAATTTATACTAACGAAAGTCCATAATCTTTCAAAAATATGAAGCCGTGGTCCAAATGGATGGAAGTGTTTGACCGTTAGTTGACTAACAAAAGTGGACTTTGACTAATTTTGACTAAATTGAAATGAGTAAAATAGCAACGTTGTTATTTTATACATAAAATAAAATAATTTAAAAACCATAAATAGAATAAAACAAAATAAATAAAAAAGAAAAAGAAGAGGAAAAAAAATAAATCGTTAGCATATCCACCCACCCACCGGCCAACACCACCGCCGGCACAGCCTCCCTCCCTCCATCACCACAACCACCATCAAATATCACATCTAAACTTTAGCACCACCACCATAGAATCCACACACCAAATCCACCAAAAAATCGCCATTACCTAACCACCATCTCGACACCTATTTACACTACCATAATTATTTTTCCTCATCTTATCACCAGGTACCAACACTTACAGAAACTTATGAAAAGAGACACCAATTTCACAAAAAAATGATGGTCTACATTGAAGAAGAAAATGAAAGATAAAAGTGCATCGATTTTTTATCCCAATTTTGTGAAGTACCATCATCAAATTGGACACATGGATTGTAGGAGTTGATTAGTGATGGTCCTCAACGATGGGTGTGATCGAAGGAGGAATTGTTGACAGTTTTTGAGTTCGAGAGTTGGGGGTTTTGGGTGGTTATTTCGGCGACATCTGGTGGAGTTTGGGATCGTAGTTCTGTGGAATGTATAGAGGAGAATGAGGGCTTTCCGATGACGTGTGGGTCTGACGATTTGAGCGGTGTGTTGGCGACAGGAATGTTGTGCTGATGGTAGAGCAGTTTCTGGATTTGGTTTTGAGATTGGGGGTGGATAAGGGTAAGGATAAGTGTAAGAGTAAGGGTGGGGATAGTGGTGGCAATCGAGTCGAGCGGCTCGGTCCCTCGGCTCGTACTGTAGCAGCCCACGAGCCGTTCGGGCTCGTCAAAAAACGAGCTCGAGCACGAGATGAGTGGGCCGGCTTACTAGATGAGCCGGCTCGGCTTGGCTCGACTCGTTACGCAGCCGAGCTGCTCGACGAGCCCACGAGCGGCTCGACTCGTGGGCTCGTCTTGGGCTCGTGTACTTATATAAAAAAATAATAATAATAAATAAATAAATAAATTTAAATTCAGTGACCGTTTGTCAGTGACCAAACGTTCACTTTTTCAGTGACAAAACGTTCACTGATATTTTTTTTTCATTTTTTTCTCTATAAATACCCACCCCCTATTCAATATTTTTTCCCACCAATACTACTCT
>CAIGRN010050672.1:0-10021 GCA_903798345.1 Fraxinus anomala
TTTCATGGCTCCCACAACTTTTCAACCATATATTTCAAAAACTTCTATCACAATCTAACAAAAAATTCAATTTAATCCCCACCAAACATCTTCTTAATTTGGGTGAGTGATGAAATTGGACGGAGTGAAGTTTGGTGGCCAACAGGACAATTTTGGATGTTTGGTGAGTAAACTGTAACTAGAACAAAGTTTGGTGAGTAATCCGTGATATGGAGCAAAGTTCGGTGAATAATCCGTGACATGGAGCAAAGTTTGGTAAGTAACTCATTTGCACACATGGCGTTGACATGGCATTTAATTAGCAATTTAATGTGCCACGTCATCATACCGTCAGCCACGTGGACAACGTTATTAACGGTTTTGATCCAGTGGCCAACAGAGTGGGACAGTTTAAAGTTGAGTGGCCAGTGGGATAAGTTTTAAATGTGGGCGAGTAAACCGTGACATGTATGAAAGTTCAGTGGCTAATGAAATATTTAAGTCCTATCTCTGACTCTCACCTACTCTCTCCCTCTCTCTCTCTCTCTCTCTCTCTCTCTCTTATCACTCTTCGACTGCTCTAACGACAATAGGACCATAGGTAGAAAAAACAACCCATAAATGGAGCCGAATCGCGATTGTGCACGACGCTCAGATCTGAGCGATGATGAACTCGTCGTCTGAGCAACTGCTGCGATGAATTAGAATTCGGAAAGATTCTTTATTTCTTCCATACAAAAGTGACAGTTGTACTTGCAATTTTGTGGGGGAGATGGGGTTAGGATCGTCGACAGTGAATTAGATTTCAGATTTAAAACCACTTGTATTTTCTTGTACTTTTTTTTTGGGAAGTTTAGATTGTTGCTGTGGTGGTGGTTGTGACGGTTTTTGTGGTGGACGTCGAAGTTAGTGATGATGTGGCGTAATGTTAGAGATTTATTGGTGGCGATGGTGACTTAAGGTCTGGAAGTAGTGGTTTATGGAGGAAGTGACGGTGATGGCACAAATGGTGGTGGGTTTTGGTTTTGGCATTCGACGATTTAACACTATAAGATACAAGTGATGGCGATGATCGTGACGAGATAGCACGGTATTGAAATCACGAGATTCGACCCAAATTACACCTAGATTGGGGTGAATAGGTGATTATGTGGAATTGATAATTAAATATCAACAAGTCACTATTAATTATCTCTAGATGGTTAATCAATCAATTCAATTATCCTAAATTGAATTGTTGCAATTATATGAAAAACAATAAATAACAAGCATATTAATTATGGAGAAACTCCAATTGGGTAAAAATTTCGGGCACTTTGCATCCACTATAAACGAATTTTGAACTTACAGTCCGTCAGACACGACTACCACTAGTACTTTTGACCTCCTAACTGTAATTCCCACAGCCCCCTGGATTGCGTGTTCCTACACCAACTTCTGGCTGTAATTTTCAAAGCCTTCTTGGATTACGTGCTCCTGCACCACTCTCGCCTTTATGAATTCGTTTATCTCCTGTAGATCAACGAAGAACTCCATGTTCTTCAACAGCTGAAACTCCAGTCACATTCCCTTGATCTTCAGAACTCTGACAGATGTGTACGAAGTAGCAGTTTGATATTTAGATTATAGATTTGATGTTTTCACCGCTAGAATAAATTGAAACATGAAGGTTTAAAACTTATTTGATGAACATGATATGAAGCAGTATGTATTTTCTCAATGATTAACCTTAGAAAAATCGTTCAGAGGCTTGCAGGTATTTATAGTTTAGGTTTAGGGTTGGATAGGCCGGATAAAAAGCTTTAAATGTGAGTTAAAATTTTTTGAGAAACACTATCGCTTGAGCGGAACCTTAGCGATAGGCGAGAGACAGGATGTCGCTCGAGCCAAGGCAAGATGACAGGCGGGTGACAATGTTTCTGTTTCTGTCGCTCTAGCAAAATCAGGGCGATAGTCTAGCGAAATTGCGGTGCTATTGTTTCCTTCTTTCCATTCTCGAACCCTAGACCTAGCACAACTCAATTAATAGTATTTGCAACATACTCATTAAGGTTTACAACAAATTAATTCTAGTCCTTTTGGTTCACAGATTTGCCAATTATATTAAAAACTTAACAAGCTCTCCCTTTGTCATTCTGTGACAAAACTACAAATGTAAAGTCAAGGTAGTAAAAATACAGACTCAAGACAACTACTACTATCAAACCAACTTTCTTAGCTGAAATGTGTTTTTCCTTTGTCAACCTGTTTCCTGAAACAGACAATTCAATACCCAGTGTAAAAGCATGTGAAACAGTAATATGGATAAACACAATTCAAACAATTAATAATTAGTCATACCAACTAAATTAAGATGTAATATCAACGTAAACCAACATACCAAAACAAACATTGATATCACTAAATATCAAAATTTAATTTAGCTGAAACGAATATTATCAGCCTATTTGTTTCCAGTTTTATAGCTCATTTTAATAATTTTTCCTATCGTTGTAAATCTAATCAGCCATTTTTTGACTTTTTATCTCACAATGGGACCCACGTGTTGGAAAAAAATGGTAGAAAATTAATTCTTGTTGACAAATAATGGAAAAAAAAGGGGGGCATATACCTCAGAATCAAGATTTTTAAATATATCAAAAATTCAAAAACTAAAAAAAAAAAAAAAAANCTTTTTATCTCACAATGGGACCCACGTGTTGGAAAAAAATGGTAGAAAATTAATTCTTGTTGACAAATAATGGAAAAAAAAGGGGGGCATATACCTCAGAATCAAGATTTTTAAATATATCAAAAATTCAAAAACTAAAAAAAAAAAAAAAAACAAAAAAAAAAAACTTCAATCATTCTCCTCATTTTAGTCACAAATGAAAAATGACCGATAATTAATATACAATAACCCAAAAAATGCAATTGTTAGCATGCATAAGTATAAGCAATGGACAGTAACCCTTCCCACATAGGTAACTCAAATTAACATGAAGTAAATTGTATAAGTGACCCATATGTGTAAAGTGTCACTAATCATTTGGAAGTAGGACTCCAAAGCTAAACATAACTGCCAATAAGTGTATTTCCCTACTTATGAAAGTCAAACCATTTAAAGCACATTAGAACCTATACAAAAAAGCTCATTTTGTATGAAAATTTTCTTTTCTCCCCCTGACTTTGAGCATAATTTATTTTCATATTTTTCAATATTTTAAGCTCATTATTATTTTTCATATTTTAAGTGCAGACTCTTCTTCATTAAATGACTAAAATGACTCATGTAGCGAGTTTTAGGCCGGTTAACCCAAATCAGTTGACTATAGGCTCCATGTTATGAAAAACCCTGCATGCTTAATTGCTCGAGTCAAATAAGCTCCGAAGAAGAACATAAGATATTGATTTTTTTATTATCGGGGATAAACGTGAGATTAGTTCTAATAAATAAGGTCAATTCATATTCAAAGTCACATTACTAACATGTGATTGTCATCCCAAATCTCACACATGAGGTAGAGTCCCACTAACAATATCATAGTGAGTACAGTGTAGATGGTAAATAAAGATACCTATACTAAGTACTCTATAAATAACCTAAGCCAACAATGAAAACTATGTTACAGCTCATCGATTAAACTCATGTTTGATCACAACAAACAAATTCAAGTATATTGTATATTATGCTGTAAAAACAAAGTCTCGTATTTTATTTTTCAAGTTTCCATTTTTTTTAAATTTTAAAAAATGAATGTACCAAACACACAATAATAATAATAATAATAATAATAATAATAATAATAATAATATGCATGAATTTTCTACCTAAAAAAATAAATAAACAAATATGATGTATACATAAATCAATGTCACACAATGCTAAAGTACGGGCATGTACCAAAGAAATACACTAGAACCCCCATGACCTAACTTGACACTAGTGCTCATGGGGGTTCTAGTGTATTTCTTGTTGTCTAGTCCAAAGCGCTCGACAAAAGTCTTTTACATACTTCGATTGAGATATGAACAATCCATAATCAGTTTGTTTAACTTTGAGACCAAGAAAGTAATTTAATTCTCCAACTATACTCATCTCAAATTCTTGCTTCATGTATTCAGTGAATTCATGAGCAGGAGAATCAATAGGAGAACAAAAAATGATGTCATCGACATAAATATGAGCTATGGTGCTGGTTTCCTCAATATGTCTAATAAACAAAGTTCTATCTGCACCATCTCTTGAAAAACCATGTTCAATGAGATATGCAGTTAGTCTATCATACCAAGCCCTTTGAGTTTGTTTAAGACCATATAAAGCTTTATTCAGTTTATAGACATAATGCAGAAATTTAGGATTAATAAATCCTTTAGGTTGTTCATCATAGACTTCTACTTGAAGTATTCCATTCAAGAAAGTACTCTTGACATCCATTTGATATAATTTGAATCCTAAAGTGCAAGCAACAGCTACAAGAATTCTAATAGATTCAAGTCGAGCTACCGGGGTAAATATTTCATCAAAATCAACTCTTTCAACCTGAGTATATCCTTGGGCGACTAATCTAGCCTTATTTCGAGTTATGGTACCTTGATAATCGATTTTATTCTTAAATATCTACTTAGTACCTATAGGTAACATTGGAATTATCAGGGCTAGGAATTAAATGACATACGTTGTTTCTCATAAACTGATTTAGCTCCTCATGCATCGCATTTACCAAACGTTCATCACTAAGGGCATCTTTGACTTTCTTAGGTTCAATTTGAGACACATAACTAGCAAATATCAGGTTCTTTAAAATTCTCTTACAAAGTCTTATCCCTTCATCTAAATCCCCAATAATATTTACCTTAGGATGATTAGACTTAACTCTAGACGAAGGTTCCTTAGGAGGTTTATTTTTATCATCGGGTGAGGACTCCTCATTGGAGGTTTCTAGACCTTTAGAAGTGTGTGATGAATCGAGAATTGAAGTTTCTTTAGGTTTAGTTACCGTGATGGAATCTACACTCACGTGATCTAACTCTTCCCAATCTCTCCCTCACTGCAAGCATCATCTACCATTACATTAATGGATTCCATCACAACTCGTGTACGAGAATTGTATACTCGCTAGGCTCGACTATTTCTAGAGTATCATAGAAAATTTTCCTCATCACTCTTGGAGTCAAACTTGCCCAAATTCTCTCTATCTCTTAAAATATAGAACTTGCTACCAAACACATGAAAACACTTGACAGTAGGCCTTTTATCATTCCAGATTTCATACGGTGTTTTATCAGTTTTAGGTCTAAGGTAAACCCTAAATGTTGATGGCTTCACCTCAAAAATGCGTAGCTAGTCCCTTACATGAAGCATGACTTTAGCCATTTTTTGAAGCACACGATTTTTTCTTTCAACAACTCCATTTTGTTGTGGAGTGATTGGCGAGGAGAACTCATGCTAAATTCCCTCCTCCAAGCAGAAGTTCTCAAGATTAGAGTTTTCAAACTATTTTCCATGATCACACCGAATTCTAGATATTGTGAAATCTTTCTCATTTTTAAGCCTTTTTCACAAAGATATAACAATGCTAAATACCTCAGATTTTTCTCTCAACAGCTCAATCCATGTGTATCGAGAGAAATCATCTACCACAACCAAAATATATCGTTTACCACCAAGAATCTCGATCTTAGATGGTCTCATTAAGTCCATATGGAGTAATTCTAGCGGCTTGTCTGTCAAGATTTTAGAAATTTGTTTATGATTTATTCTAATCTATTTACCTTGTTGACACAGTCCACACAAAGTGTTTTCATTGTTTTCAAGTTTAGGTAAATCATTAACAAGTTCTTTCTTAGCAAGTTTAGACAAACTCTTATAGTTTATATGACTAGGGCGTTGATGCCATAGTTCCGTCACATCAATCTTGGCACTGCTACACACATAATCGGAATTAGGAAGAACTCCATAACAAATGTCAGAAGTTCTTATACCTTCGAGGACAACGTTACCAATAGAATCATATACGGTACACATTTTCTGGACAAAACTACCTCAAAATCAGAGTCACATATTTGACTAATGCTTAAAAAATTTGACTTTAAACCTTTCACATAAAGCACATCTAAGATAATTGGTAATTTAGATATATTAATGGTACATTTACCTAGGATATGTGGGGTAGCCCCGTCTCCAAAAGTAACCATACTGCTATTTCAATCATTGAGAGTGGAGAATAAGGCTTTACTACCACACATATGTCTAGAACATGTACTATCAAGATACCACATAGAGTTATTTTGAGCTTTAAGTGCAACGTGGGCAACATAGCAATTCAACTGATTATTAGACATAGGAAGATAATTTTTCTTAACCCAAACTTTCTCACAAGTAGATGTGATTCTAATTAACTGAGTCATCATCTCAATTAAGTGGCTAAACTAATTGGCGAGAAAGTTAACATTGCTCGAGATATCCTAAATTTTACTATTAGTCGCGAGTTTACGACACCTAATGGTGTTCATGGCTATGGATTTGACCTTCTTCGATTAAGATATAGTGAGTTCATAGATTTGGAGGGATCCTACAAGTTCCTTTATCTTAATTGCATCTAAATCTTTACTTTCTTCAATATCGGTGATCTTAGGTCTAAACCTTTCAGGTAGGGATTTAAGGACTTTTCTAACAATTTTAGACTCAGGGATCTTCTCACTTAATTGAAACTCGATTTTACTAGATCATTAAGCTTCTCATAGAATTCATTGAACGATTCGCCGTCCTTCATTCTAATTTCTTCAAACCTAGAGGTTAACATCTGCAATTTGGAGTTCTTAACAATTTTGGTTCCCTCGTGTGTGGTCTCTAAGATATCCCAAACCTCTTTCTCAGTTTCACATATCGACATTCTCCTAAACTTCTCTGTAGTCACAGTCATAAACAAAGCACGAAGCCCTTTACTATTCCAGTTACAATCAGCTACTTGATCTCTGGTTCAAAGAGAAATGTTAGTGGGTATAACAACACCAGCAAAAGTGGATGAAGGTGTAGTCCAACCTTTTTGTACACTGATCCAAATACACTCATCTAATACTTTAAGGAATGCTCTTATTTGAACTTTTCAGTATGCATAGTTGCTTCCATAAAAAACAGAGGCACAGATAGTGACTAACTCGTCTAGAATAATTTATGGGTCTGGAATCGAATTGGGGCTCTGATACCTATTGAAATTATGAGTTTTGACCCAAATTACACCTAGAGGGGGGTGAATAGGTGATTATGCAGTTAAAAATTAATAATTAAATAGCAACAAGTTACTATTAATTATTTCTTGATGATTAATCAATCAGTCCAATTATCTTAAGTTGAATTGCAACAATTATATGCAAAACAATAAATAAAAAGTAGATTGATTACGGAGAAACCCCAACTGGGCATAAACTCCGGGCACTTTGCTAGTTAAAAATCCACTATAAACGAATTTTGAACTTACAGTCCGCTAGACGCGACTATCACTAGTACTTTCTGATCTTTTGACTGCAATTCCCACTATCCCCTGGATTGCGTATTCTTACACTAACTCTCGACTGTAATTTTCAAAGCCCTCTTAGATTACGTGCTTATGCACTAACTCCCGACTTTATGAATTCGTGTATTTTCTGTGAATCAACGAAGAACTCCACGTTTTTCAACAACTGAAACTCTAGTCACCTTCCCTTGATTTTCAGAACTCTGACGATGTGTGGAAAATAACAGTTTGGTATTTGGATTATGGATTTGATATTTTCATCGCCAAGAATAAATCAAAACATGAAGTTTGAAAGCTTGTTTGATGAAGATGATGTGGAGCAGTATGTATTTTCTCAATGATCAACCTTAGAAAATATCGATCAGATGCTTGCTGATATTTATAGTTTAGATTTAGGGTTGAATGTGCTGGACAAAAAGGTTTAAAAACGCGAATTAAATTTTTTCGAGAAACACTATTGCTCGAGCGAATGCTTAGTGATAGGCAAGAGACAGGATGTCGCTTGAGCAAAGGCAATGCGACATGTAGGCGACAATGTTTCTGTTTCTGCCGCTCGAGCAAAGTCAGGACGATAGTCTAGCGAAATTGTAGTGCCGTTTTTCCTTCTTTCCATTATCGAACCGTAGACCTAATACTACTCAATTAATAGTATTTACAACTTACTCCTTGACTTTTACAACACATTAATTTTAGTTTTTTTGTTCGCAGATTTGCCTATTACATTAAAACCTAACAAATAAATAAGAAGTGGTGATAACATCACAGATTAATAGCCTGGTGGTGGCAGATTGGTATAGTGGATGAGATTCATTTGGTTATGGTAGTGGTGATTGGTACATGCGGTAGTGGTGGCGGCGACGTGACATACATGTGGATCAATCGCTATAGGTCGTGATGGTGGCTGTGTGTAGATCACAGTCGATTGAGTTTCTGTGACTAAATACTTGAATATGTGACATGTCAAAGTTCAAGGGTTACGTGTCAAAATGCATAAGTCACAGATCACAAATTGAAGAGATTTGGTCACAAGTTACTGGATCATATCACATGTCAAAGATCCCATAGATTTCTTCACCTACCATTGGATCAAGTAATGGTCACATGTAACATGACATATGTCAAAGTGCATAAGTCACAAGTTACTGATTCAAGAAATTTGTTCACAGGCCATTGAATCAAGTCATTGGTCACATGTCAAGTGAATAGGTCACCGATTCAATTGGCCAAAGACCATTGGTTCAGGCCATGTCACAGATCCAAAAAATTTGGTCACGGGTCATTGAATCAAGTCACAAGTCATATGTCAAAGTACATAGGTCATATGTCACAAATTTAATAGATCTGGTTACATGCCATTGATTACTACGACCTCGGTTGTCCGAACTAGTCACAAATTTAATTAAACAATTTCAGCAGTGAGAATTGAAGTTATTTGCTTTGGTAAATACTTTATAAATTACACCATGGGTTGTTTTTCAATTTTAAAAAGTCGTTTTAATTATGTTTCTCCCTCTATCTATACTATCTGGGCTAGAGATGCTCATATTCGCAGTTGAAGAAGTCGTCGAAGAGGTGGATGCCGACGGAGGATGGATGTCGTCGACTGTAAGAGAGATGGCGACGGGCGAGTGCATGAGGGTGGGGTGGGTAAATTAATTTAATTTGATAATATTAGTATTTAAAATTAAAATAGAATACTCTATTTTTGCATTTTTAAATTTAATGTCTGAAAACTGATTTAATGTATACTTATGATTTTTCTTGGAATCATCCTTAAAGCCCATTGAGGTAACATGGCAGGAGCCCTAGGGTACGGAAAATTGACCCCATTTTATTTGGGTCTGACCACCTTTAGAAATATATTTCATTTCATTTTTTGTGATCCCAAATTGGTGAAATTAATATGGGAAAAATTTATATCTAAAAGATTAAGTATGACATATTTCAAAATTAAAAAGCAAGGTTTGTTATTTCAAAAATTAGATATTAATTAAATTTTATTTATGAAATAATTAATTAAAAATATATTTTATTAATTAAATATATTATGGTCACAATTACGTATTTATATGCCACAAATTATTATTTTTTATCACAAATTATTTTTCGATTACAAATTAAAAAAATTTATAGATCAATTTATTTATCCGTCATAAATCACAAATTTTATCAGTCATAACTTATTTCACGATCATAAATTACAAATTTTATCAGTCATAACTTATTTCACGGTCATAAATCACAAATTTTATTGGTCACAACTTATTTTACGATCACAGATTATCAAATTAATTTGTCACAATATACCAAATTTTGAGTCACAATTACAAATTTAGTCACAGTCACACATTCTCACTTGTCACAAATTAACAATTTATTGGTCACAACACTCAAATAATTGGTTACAAACACTCTTCCCACCCCACCCTACTCTCACCACCACCAACCCCACCAACACAATGTTGATAATTTGTTGTTCAAAATCAAAAGGGATGTGTATGAAATGAAATTGAGAAAATGGAATAATAAAGGAGAAAGAGATATTA
>CAIGRN010050697.1:0-23460 GCA_903798345.1 Fraxinus anomala
TATATTATCAATTGGGCCATGACACCAAGATCATCTAACAAATGGTCAACACTAAGATAATTGGGCCAGCACATTAAAATGATCATCCAAGAGTTACAGTGGCCATGAGCAACATTAACTAATTAAGTTGCTTCCAATGGCCCGAGTTGTTTTCGGGTTGAGCCTATAAAGTGTTGATAGTTATTTCACTCATCGGTCGATGCCTATAAAATATAATCCAAACCATTTAACATCCTTATTTGGGATTTATTGGGTATCAAAAAATCCAACAATGGGTTAGAGTTGTTTAGATTGATTGTTTGATAGAGAAAAATAACGTGAAATTGAGTTTGAAAAACACTGTTTTGGAGATCCTTGGAACGAGCTTCTGTGATAATTTTACAACATTTTGCTAATGTCCAATTGTTTCGTACACCAATTCTTTTAATACAGAAATAGATAAGATTATTCTAAATCTTTAGACTTTTACCACAAGACTGAAAATTCTAAATATTCTGTCCAAAGTGATCTATGGAAGCCCTTTGCAACTAGTCTTGCACATTTGGAATGATACATCTACATTTAACTTCATTTTGAAGACCCATTTATTTCCTACAATATTTAAGTGTGCTTTGTGCAAGATTACTGTCCAAGTTTAATTTCCTATTAGTGCCTTGTATTCTTCTTTCATAGCTTCCCTCCAAAACTCACTCCCCAATGCATCTTTCATGCTTGATGGCTCTCTTATTCTCCCAATCTTGTTAAATGAATAGAGTTCATATTTAAGGGATATAACTTAAGTTTATGCACACCTTCATTTCCCCTTATAGATGGCCCTCTAAATTCCATTATGTTTGATTTGTTTGCGTGAGGAAATAAACAACAGAATATTTTTGTTACATAGTGCTTGATCAAGAAGACTTGGTAACTTAATGGCATGTGACTAGAAGTGGTTTTCTGTCAAGTGATGATTTGAACTCAATACAGTTGACACGAAAGGTTAATTTGTATATACAATTATTGTTTATGATTGTGGTTATTTTGAATAGATAAATCCATCTTTAAATTTAAACTCCAGTAGAGCACAGACATTTGAAATCTTTTGCATTTTTTCTGTAGCCTACGAAGACACATTTGGTAGAATAAATTTGAAACATTTGATTTTGATACGTTCTTAGACATGCAAAACAACCTTGATATTTCTTAAGCTAGATGCAAAACACTCAATTGTTGTTGATAATGCATATTCTTTATTGAATTATAAATGTTGATCAGCTTTTGATTTGGAGCTACACAATTTCCTCCTCACCGGTACCAACAAATACAAAATCTCCAAATATTGGAGTCACATCAACACCAAGTATGATGCTAGATCGTCATGTTTTCTCTTTAGTGTCAAAAAGAACATCAAAGAAATGCCGTTCTTAATCTTACCTGGCGCTATATGTTGATAAACCTCATAGTTTATAGACACCGCGGTTTTCATTTGGTCAATCGTAACTCCTTAAACATTATGTCCATGAGCATCACGTATGTACATCCCTCCGATAGAAAGAGCTCAATAGTTTAACTATCGCACGTTGCAAATACATTAACATCTTCCACACATGAAACAAAAGTTAAACAACACAACATATTATTCATCTACCACTAATAACGTTCATTACTGAATACTAGTGAAATTAGACATATCAATACCAAACGTAACAAAATACATAAGTTAAATAACTATCATAGCATAGACACAGCACCATGAGCTCATAACAAAATATGTTAGAATTTAGATGTGGCTCGAATTCTTTGTTGAAGATAATTGAGAGTTCTAATTAAAGTGCACATTAAGAAAAATTCTATTTGGAAAGTTTTTAAAATCCTATTCAAGTTTACTTGGTGAATTCTAATTGAAGTCCTACTTGGAAGTCTATTAGAAGTAAGAATTTATATTTGACTTGAAGAGGACATTGTGATAAAGGAAATCAAAATTTTGGAGTAGAAGACCTGAAAGTGGGCGCCACGGCGCCAAACGGGTGGTGTCAAGGCTTCGCCCAACCTATTTCGCCCCTGCACAACATTTTCTCGTATACTCCACTTTGGACTCTGTTGCTTACATTCTACTTCAATTACAACTCTACTATAAGGGTTTGCATATCTCTTATTTATTTCCTATATATAATTGGCTCTTCATTATGATTTAGTAAGAAGTTAGAAAAAGTTAGACATATTATAAACACATAATTTTTGTATTCTCTTTTCATATTATAATAAAATTTACATTCTTTGCAAAATTACATTGTCCTTGTGTTCTTGTGATCTCTATTTCATATTGTGGCTTAATCTTTTATTTTCTTACAACAAATTGGTATCAGAGCATTCCCCTTTTCATAACAATGGGTATAAGAGCTTTTGATGTTGAAATTCTTGGAAGATCGAGATTTTTCGTTATGGCAACAATGAATTATGATATTTTGCTATTAGATCGCAATACAAGATTCTATTTGTGCCAGGTAAAGTGCGAATGGTACCAGCTCAAATGGATTTGGACGATGCATTGTTGAGATTTGATAAGATACCCATAACTTGGACTATGGAGGAGAAACAACTGAAGGATCGAAAAGCCCCATCTCAAATAATTTTTCATCTTTCCAATAATATTATTCAGGACGTTTTGAGGGAAAAGTTAGCAGCTACATTATGGTTAAAATTGGAGCAATTATGCATGACAAAGAGTTTTATTAGTAAATTGCATCTGAAGCAACTTCTATATTCTCATGGTATGACATAATGTACATCTCTTGAGGATCACCTAGCTGCTTTTAAAGAAATCGTCGTTAATTTGGAGACTTTGAAGATCAAATATGATGAATAAGACTTAGGATTGATTTTGTTGTATTCATTGCCTGCCTCATACATGTCTTTTAAAGACACGATCTTATATAGTCGTTATACTTTCACCATTGAAAAAGTCTACGATACTCTATATTCAAATGGAAGAATAATCATCTTATAGCATATGGGGATTATGGAAATAGTCTCATTGTTCATTATGGTCGTTTGATGGGCAAGTCAAAATCTAACTTCAAATTTTTAATTATTGCAAGAAAATGGGCACTTGGTAAACGATTGCTATAAGTTGCGGAATAAACAAAGTCAACTGCAAATCAACAATCAGAAAATTCAAGGGAAGCAAGTATTGTAGAAAATTCTAGCAGTTATGGAGAGCTTCTACTTATATTTTACTATAAATCCAAACCTGATTAGGCTTGGATTTTGGATACAACTTGCACTTTTCATATGTCACCCAATCGAAAATTGTTTTCAATATATGAAGAAGTTTAAAAAGTGTTGTAATGACCAGTAATAACACACCTTGTCAAATAGCTGGTATAGTCGGGTCAGAATAAAGATGTTTGATGGGATGGTTAAAACACTTGATGTAGTGAGATATGTTCCACATGTGAAGAAAAGTTTTATCTCCTTAAGTACTCTTAATTCAAAATGGTACATATACATTATTGAAGGTGGAGTTCTGAAAGTTATCAAAAGAGCCCATTTTGTGCTGATGGGACATAGAAAATCACATTTATATATCTTGCAGGGTGATATAGAATTTTCAAGTAATCAACATATTTTAAGAACTCATGTGGATTTAGAATTAGCTTATGTACCGTTAGAGTCTACTATGGGATCTTCTTTTAAGAATACATCTCAGTTGAATTTTAAAAATATGGATAAATCCGTCTTGCCACCATTATCGATGGTGTCATCGTATTCAAATACTAGAAATAGACCATTTTTAGCCATAAGATTCCACATAGATACAATTCTGCTGATTGTTTGAAGGTTTAAATGGGGTTAAGGGTGTTGATTTTAGTCAAGGTCCTTCTTTTGATACATTCAGTTGGGATTCTGTTACATGGCTTATTTTGGTCTTGTTTGGTGGTCACTCTTGTCTCTAGTTAGGATAACAGAGGTGGATAATATTTCCAGTTGGAATTACTGATGGATAAGTTTGTTTGTATTTTTTGAAGAGTTCAAGTTTATTCTCTCCAGTGAAATTTGTCTCTAGGTGGAGTATTCTTTTGAAGTTTTATTCATTGTAGTGGAATTCGTGTCAAAGTAGAGATTGTTAAAATTTGGGTGTAACCCGAATTTTTTGTTGAAGATAATTGACTTTTAATTAAACTGCACATTAAAAAAGAATCTATTTGGAGTGCTTTTGGAATCATATTCAAGTTTACTTGACGAATTCTAATTGAAGTTCTACTTGAAAATTTATTGGGAGTAGGAATTTGTATTTGACTGGAAGAGGACATTAGGATGAAGAAAATCAAGATTTTGTGATTCGAACTCACGTAACAAATGAAGCTATCAAACTTAAGAAAGCCAAGAATTAATGTTTGAAAAACTCGACAAAATAAATTATTGTACCAAAGAATCAAGATATTCGCCAACAATAACTTGACCCCGTGATCACAAAACTTATAAATCCTACTTAATTGTTGAACGCTACAAGAATTTAATTCTTGATAAGTTCTTAATTAATTCGGAAGAACGAGTTGAAAGCAATATACTTTACAATAATATCTCTCAAATTGTGTTTTTTTTTTTTACAATTAATCGAATGAGTTCTATTTATATGGAACATATAAAATCTATCTAAAATGGAATTACACCTTAAAGATAACAAAAAGATATCATAAATGAATTTTAACTAAAATATAAGTCTAAATGAAATTTGAAGAAAAACGCGTCCAGAAATTGTACTATGCAGTCTTAGAGTAGTCTATCTTGCCTTCAAGTTTGAGTTTTTGATTCCGATGCATTCCAACTTGTTTCTACTCCTATGTTCAACATAGAACTTGGTCTTTGGCTTGTTAACTTCACCCTTTTGGACTCCTCAGCTTGAACAAGTGATTGCATGACTTTATTGACTCTATTTGATCTCGAACTTGCCCTTAGCCTCTCATCAACACACATCGAAATCTTAATAGCTTTTTGCCTTTCTTAGATCCCATCATTTTGGAATAGAGGACTTGAAAGTGGGTGCTGTGGCACCAACATTGCAGCTGCAGTGTCGAGGCTCTGCCCAACCTATTTCGCCGTTTCGTGATTTTTTCTATTCTACTCCGTTTCTTGCATTCTACTTCAACTACAACTCTACTATAAGATTTTCGACGTCCCCTATTTGTTCTCTTATATAATTGGCTCTTGATTATGATTTAGTAAGAAGTTAGAAAAAGTCAGACAAATCATAAATACGTAATCTTTTTATTCTCTCTTCTTAGTATAATAAAATCTCTATTCTCTACAAAATTACATTGTTGTTGTGTTCTTGTAATCTTTGTTTCATATTGTGGCTTAATCTCTTATCTTTTCACAATAAACTGGTATCAGAGCATACCAATTTTCATAACAAAACACTGTATATATAATACCATGCACATAAGGTATCCCCAATAATATCAAAAAAACTTCACAATATCAAGGTAACATTAAACACATAATGTATCTCATCTATACCGTTCATTTTCGATACGTCCAATATACATTATCGTACCAATTAGTTCACATATCTCTTAATATTGTAACCTTGATGTGAATTCACTAGAAAACATGCTGAATTCAAAAGTGTCAAGGACCTATTGTTATATTTTATTTAGTGGACTAGCATTGACATTTGGTTATTGGGCCCATAATGGGATGAGCCATTTTTCATACACACATATGGTGGACCATACTCACCCCACTTAAAATGGAACTAGCCCATTGAGTTCTATTTATATATATTTGTGTCCTCTCTCTCATTCTCTCTAGTTTTGACGGGCACAACAAAAGGAAAATGGGCTGAGATTATTTATCTCCATAGAATGAAATTTACTCTTGTAGGAACCCTAAATACTTCATGGAAAATCAATCACGAGCTATTGGAGGTATGAGTTCTCTTCACTTTGTTGAACATATGCTATGGTGAATGAAAAGAGATTTTTACATCTATTGATTCTAGATTATTACGTATATTGATACTAACAATTGGTATCAAAGCCATCTTCTTGTTTTTTATGGATGTGTCGATTAGGTTTTTGTTCAGTTTGTATTAGTAAGATATGGATTGATTCTTTTGGGTTTGAAATCTGATTTTTAAAGCGTTGGCAGTTCTTGGCCAAAATCTTGATCTCATTTTGGTTCCTTTGTACAATATTTTCTCTTTGGAAGGTTGATTGGTGCACTTAGTGGATTGAGCCGGTAGTAGAGTCTCAGATTAGGCATAGTCGAACTGGGTCAACAATTATTGGTGTTCTTGTGTTTTATTTTCTCCAATTTATCATTTATACTTGCTGAATTTTATCATTTTTCTGGGATAATTTTTTTAGATAAATAGATATTTTGTCCATATGGGTTATATCACTTTGTTGTAATACTTATGTTTAGGAATGTCTATTTACTCACCTCTCGTGGGACTAGTCATGATAAGTTATCGGGATTGTTATATTGTTCATGCTTTCACTTAATGACGTTATGCTAAGATCCATACGGATAGTGAATTTGCCCTGGTAGGATGCTTAGGACGACAAAGATAATAGTTAAGTCCTTGGAACTTGGTGACCTAATTCTACCCGCTCGGTAGTGGATCATTTTAAGTCATTGCATTTAATTATTTTGCTGTGTAATGCGTAAGAGCCTTTTGTGTGTATTGGGCTCTAGCATAGTGCGTATAAGTTTATTTTGAATAAAACTCTAGCATGGATTTAAAGTTTCCTAGTGGATACATTTATGGGTGCATGTTTCTCATTCTATATGTTTAATAATTTTTTATTGTATTCTCCTCAACTTGTGGCAATGCAGCTATGTCTCTCTCTTTGTCTGCTATCAAGAGTGTAGCAGGAACCAATTATGAGGATTAGTATGAATCTTCTACTATTAATTTGGCTATCAAGAATTTGGATTTGGCTTTGAGGGTTGATGTACCTACCAAATCCACTAGTGAAAGTACTGCAGTTGAAAAGACTCTTTATGAGTAGTGGGTGCATTCTAATAGGACTTGTCTTATGATCATAAAGTATACTATTGAAAAGTCTATCAGGCAAAGCATATCTGAGACAGATAATGCCAAAGAGTATCTTGAGCCTGTTGGGAAGAAATTTACTAAGTTTGACAATGCGGAAAAAGGGAACTTTAATGAAACTTCTTACTATCACATCCTATGATGCGGTTAGTGGAGTTAGAGAGCACATTATGAAGTTTACTCATTTCTTTAACAAGCTAAAAGGAATGAAAGTTGAGTTAGCAAATAGCTTTTTTGTATGGAAAGTACTTGAATCCTTGCCACCTCAATTTGTTGCACTCAAGACTATTTATAATGCTTACAAAAAAGAATGGAACTTGAGTAAAATGACTGCTATTGGATTTTTCTGATTTTAAAACTTGTTTTGCCTGTATCAAAGGAAAGCTTCTAGCAAAAACCTATAAAACAAAAGATTAGTATAATTGTGGAAATTCTGGATTTAATTCATACCGATGTTTGTGATCCCATTTCACCTGTCGTTTTGGGAAATTATTGATACTTCATTACCTTTATTGATTATTATTCTCTCTATGGTTACATTGAGCTCATTCGAGAAAATATCAGACTCATTGGAAGCTTTTAAGTCTTTCAAGGCTATTGTGGAACTCCAAAAAAAGAAAGAAAATCAAAACAGTAAGATCAGATAGAGGAGGTGAGTTTTATGGGAGATATGATGAAACTAGTAGAAATCCTAGCCTTTTACTAGTTTTCTCAAAGCATGTGATATCGAGGATCGGTACATAATGCCCAGAACTCCTGAACAAAATGGTATTGCAGAAAGGAGAACCCGTACTCTTATGGACATGGTGCGGTGTATGCTTAGTTTTTCTACTTTGCCTGATTTATTTTGGGGTTAGGCTTTAAAAACTACTGCCTACAATTGAAATCAGGTGCCAAGTAAGTTGGTTCCCAAAATCATGTATGAGTTATGGTCAGGTAAAATGCCTAGTTATTTTCATGTTTGGGGCTGTAAAGAAGAAATAAAGCCTTATAATCCTTAACGGAAGAAACTTGATCCTAAGACCATTACTGGATATTTTGTTAGCCATTGTGTAGGATCAAGAGGCTCTAGATTCTATTGCCCTTCTAATGTTACCAGGATTATTGAATCAGATCGAGTCATTTCTTTGAGGATTTTAGTAACCGTGGGAGCTCCGCACTACGTGAATTTGTGTTTAGGCAGGAGCGTGTTGTTATACCTGTTCAGGTTACTCATCCATCAGTGGCAGCACCACCATTAATAGAGGGAACCAATACTATTGTCCAAGACCCTGTTGTTAACACTAAGGTTGATGTTGATATGGGGACTGATGATATTATTTTGAGGAGATCACAGAGAATTCATAGACCAATAATTTATGATGATTATATTGTCTATTTGCAAGAGCATGAGTTTGATGTTGGTATGTCTCTTGATCCAACCTTTTTTAAGGAGGCCATTGATAGTCCTAAATCTTCATTTTGGATGGATGCTGATGAGATGGCATCAATGTGTCGAAACAGAGTATCGAACTTAATCAAAGAGAAGGCATAGATTATAAGGATATTTTCTTCCTTGTTTCTACCAAGGATTCTTTACGGATTATTATGGTATTGGTGGCTCATTTTGATCTCGAGTTGCATTAAATAGATGTTAAGACAACTTTTCTTAATGGACATTTATTTGAGGATGTGTACATGATGCAACCAGATGTTTTCCAAGTAGATGGAAAGGAACACATGGTGTGTAAGCTTAAGAATTCTATTTATGGGCTTAATCAGACATCGAGATAATGGTACCTAAAATTTAATGAGATTGTCACATCTTTCGATTTCAAAGAGAATGTTGTTGATCAATGCATATACTTGAGGGTCATTAGGAGTAAATATATTTTCTTGTTCTTTATGCTGATGATATATTACTTGCTACAAATGACATTAGCTTTTGCTTGAGACAAAGCGCATGTTGTTATCTCATTTTGATATGAAAAATCTTGGTGAGGCCTCTTATGTTTTGGGGATTCAGATTTTCGTGAGAGACCTAGAGTCATTCTTGGATTGTCTCAGAAAACCTACATTGATCGAGTTTTGAGTAGGTTTAATATGTATTCTTGTTCTCCTAAAAAAGCACATATTGTGAAAGGTGATAAATTCTCTAAGTCTCAATGCCCTAAGGATGATAATGAGAGGACTCAAATGCAAACAACTCCCTATTCTTCACTTGTGGGTAGTTTGATGTATGCTCAAGTATGTACACAGCCTGACATTGCTTATGTTTTTAGTGTACTTGGGAAATATCTGAGCGATCTTGGTTTGGTTTACTAGAAAGCTGCAAAGAAAGTACTTAGGTACTTGCAAAACACTAAAGATCTAATGCTTACATATCGACGATCTGACATTCTTGATGTAGTTGGGTATTCTAATGCCGATTTTACATGTTGTTTAGATGACAGGAGATCTACTTCTCGTTATGTTTTTATGATGGCAGATGGAGCTATTTTTTGAAAAAGTGTCAAACGGACACTTATAGCTTCCTCTACAATGGAGGCAAAGTATGTGGCTTGTTATGATGCTACATGTCAGGCTATATGGTTGCGGAACTTTATCTTGGAGTTAGGTATTGTGAACACCATTTTGAGGCTGTTGAAGATATTTTGTGACAATTTTGCAGGAATTGTTTTCTCTCGAAACATTAGGAGCTATCGGTATGTTATTAAAATCTGATGTTTTGTGTTTATGTTGTGATTAAGGCCCTGTTTGTTTCGAATTAAAATCAGATTTTAATCTAAGTTAAAGTCAAATAATTAATATTAAACACATCTTTTATGGGTCTCACATCTTTTCAACCACACATTTCAAAAACTTCTATCACAATATACTAAAAATCTAATTTTAATCTCCACCAAACACCCACTAAATGTAATGTTGTCCAAGTGGGAGATTGTTATATTTCTTTTAGTGGACTAGCATTGACATTTGGTCATTAGGCCCATAATGGGATGGGCTATTTTTTAATACACACATATGGAGGCCATACTCTCACCCCACTTAAAATGGAACTAGCCTATTGAGTTCTATTTATATATTTTTGCCATGTCTCTCTCACTCTCTTTGGTTTTGACAAGCACAACAAAAAGAAAAGGGGTTGAGATTATTTATCTCCATAGAAGGAAATTTACTCTTGCAGGAACCCTAAATACTTCATGGAAAATTAATTATGAACTATTGGAGGTATGAGTTATCTTCACTTTGTTGAACACGTGCTATGATGTATGAGAATAAATTTTTACATCTATTGATTCTAGATTATTACGTATATTGATAATAACACCTATGCCATGTTTGCCCTGGATACGAGTAACTAGGGGTGCGGTTTTTCTAATACGTAAATAACTTCAAAAGAACCTTGATTCTGTTTGAGTGTTCAATAAGATGTATTGAATTTAGTTGCTCTCATAGCCTCAATACATAGCTATATATACTTCTTTTTTTTATTTCGAAGGTTCAGCACAATTAAATCTTCTGTAACATAACATGTACAAGTTTTTGGTCTATGTTTTTCTCTTCTAATATGTTCTATTGATGCTGTGAATAAAAGATTAAACAACATATGGACATGAAATTGATATTAGTTTCTAACAATTTGCAATAAATGTATTTACTTTTTAAAACTCCAAAATATTAACAATACAAGGTCTAGCAAGAAAATAAACTCCCCACATAAAAGAACATTGAAATTGCGTAAATGTAACATTTTTAATGCACTAACAAAAAAAGAAACTCCCATTTTCAAGAATGTTTATGTAGATTTTTTTAGAATAAATAGTTTGAAAAATGATTTTTTTGGATAATATGGTTAAAAGGGGAGGAAAATTTATGGGTCAGAGTGTAAAATTATTTTTGTACGAGAATCTGTGAATGAAAATGAATTTGAAGAATTTGTACCAATCGGAGCATAATTGTGTCAATTTAGTATTAAGAGATTGCAATATATTACTTATTTGTGAACTTGATACTTTAGATAGTTGGTCTTTCTAATCCTATATTCCACAACAGTTTAATCCGATTCCTTTGCTCCCATCTAACTGCAAAACCAAAATTACTAATAATAATATTAAGGGGGTGTGGGATCAAACACACACTAAAAAAAGAAGAATCTAACAGAGAAATTGAAAATTTTCTAATTCCCTTTCTTCATAGGTCTATATTTACGCGCAATTGTTACTAAATTTTCTAAAATCAGCACCCTTCTATCAATGTAAGAGCTTATTACAAAAATTCTCTCATTTAATTTAACAAATTAGTTCAATTTTCAATTTCTATATTATATTTAGATTGGTTCCTATGCGTGTATTTTACGAAATCCAGGGAGGATGAAATTGTGGTTCAAAAGAAATCCCCTAAAGATTCTTGCAAGTCCAAATGCACTAAAGCCTACGTTGATGATCAGATAATGAATAATTTGTATGTTTAAAATTACATATGAATTTGTTTTGCACCAAATTAGTCAATTTTCTTATATTTTTCAACTATTTTGAAGTTTTCGTTGTTTCTTTGAAGCAATTACGGTGATAATTCATATAAGCGATTGTGAGTCGACTTTAATGCCATGAAAAATTTGATAACAGTAGGTGGGACAATCCTATCCCGCTCCGACTCAAGTTAGATTAATATAGAAACGTGGGGAGAATATGAAATGCTTCCTCAGTAGTTTTTCACTTGAGACTGCAATTATTAAGAGTGTATATAGAGGAGTAGTGATAGTACTTATTACATAGTAGGTGAATACATTGTTAAGTTGTGTAGTCTAACTACTGCCGTTGTATGAAGCTAGATCATTAAGGACAATTTAGAAATTTGATACTTGTTAATCCGATTTTACTCTAATTTATCTTATAAAAGGGATTCGTTATTAGAATTTTGTATTATCATAGAGAGAGAGAGAGAGAGAGAGAGAGAGAGAATAGGGTGTATGATTTCCTCTTGTAAATTTCTTTTCATTATAGTGAATTATTGTAATCTCACATTGAGATGAGGCTCTGTTCTCGTGTCTATTTTCATTTCACAATTTTATTGCTTTTGGTGGTAGAATTAGGGTTTCTAATTCTTAACATATGTCACGTCCACCTGATTGTAGTAGGTGGAATTGTCACGTGTGGAGTTAAATGATCGATCATTATAGTTTAATTCCATGCAGTGCCAAGATCAAGGAGCTAGTTTGTAGGCTTGTGATTGGGTTTGGTTATCAACTAGAGTTTTGTCCTCCAAGGTGAAGTTATCAATCTTGATAATCTTTGAGAGATGTACAATCCCTTCTTAGCCATGAATCTGCGATCAGAAACGGATGTAGCGGGGGCCAGGACTGGTCTATAGCCCAGCCCTACCCCCAACCTATATAAAAAAAATTAAGAAAATGTATAATTTTGGCCCAAATATTTGTATTAACTCAGCTCTAGTTTGAATCCCAACCAAAGCCCAATGCTTAATTATTCAAATTTCTTTAAGAAACTATAATTATTAAATACTATTTTCATGACATTCATGAAATGTGAATATTTTACCGTCAAATTAGATATTTTATTTAATGTATGTTTGACTAAATTTACTTATAATTATTAAGTAAAGTTTATTATAGATAATTTGTATTGATCAGATCTAAAAAATAATTACTCACTTTAACAGTTAGAGACACTACATGTTTTGCTAAGTTTAAAAGTAATTAATTTTTTATTTCTACGTATGTTATCATTTACTAGTTGTTCATACATATAAGAAAAAATATTACTTATTTTAACCATGAAATAGATGTTATGATCAAAATAAATAATTTGCTCTTGATTTGATCTTGTTAATAAAAAGAATATTCGTTAAAACTTATTCATTTATAAATTAATTTATATATAAGTATATTCTTGAAACTAAGCCAAACATGAACGTGAATATAATCTAATTTCTTTGACGCTCCGAATTTTTAGTTGATTTTTCTCACTTTGGAAGGGATTCCTTTCTCACCGTAAAATATGATGATATAGAAAAGCGAGGACCACACCAAATAATATTTTGAGACAATAATATATAGTGATGTATTATTAATTGCGTATTAATAGTCAAATTTATTTAGAATAGTACTCATTAAGTAATTTTCTTTTAAAAAAAAATTCTTTGGTGGATATGTATCTTTTGCTCATTTTGATCATGATTCGGTCAGTTTAATATTTTTTAAGGTAAGCATCGATTTTCTATTTGGTAAAAAAAATGCAAAGATCAAGTTGAACATCTTAAGGTGACACATTTAGACTTCTTTTATTTCATTGAGTATCGTACACTCTATAGTGAATATTATGAACATATCCTCTTAAACTCAATCTTCAGTGTCGTGAGTTTATTTGAAATTTTTTAAATTTCAGTACATCATACCATCATTTTTTTGGCTCTGTCCCCTATCTACGGTGTCGGATCAAGATATAAAAGAGCTCACATGCGATTGGACAACGATTCCCCATGTCACTTGCTCATTGAAAGGTGAAATGGGAGTGGACGTAGGCAGCCTTTTTAGAAAAGAGCATAAATCATTTGCTTTATGTCAAAATTTGAGGTCCATTGTCCAAAATTATGACAACCAATATGTCTAATTATTTAAGTAGGTGAAAAAATGCATTCAACATTGAGGAAAGGTTTTTCTTTAAGCAATACATGATTTTGTCATTCATATTTTGTATATAAACTACGAAGTAAAAGATAGATCCAAAGCGAAGACAAGAACAAGAAACTCGCAAATAATAACTAAAGAGCCATGCAGGCGTGAAATTTTAAAACTACCATCTCGATCCAAGGGTCTTACGGTCCTTACCCTTGGAAGTATCCTTACATTGTTTGAGAGAGAATTTGAGAAGCAAAGGTATTCTTGCCTTTTTGGCACAATCGATTTTTGACTATCAACCTGGAGACTTGTGAATTAGCTCCTTTTTTCTCGTTTTCATTTAAATTATATTGATGATGGCTTGACCATGTGATTTGTAGTGTTATTATCATTGATATTGACAATCAAATTGTACTAGTAAGCTTTTAAGCTCCAAATGGTCCATCTTGTAGTTCATGCAATAATTGAGACACCAAAATATTGAATTGTTGTCTTCAACTCAAAAGAAAATGTTCATTTATGAGCAAGGATAGAGAAAGATTTGATATGTAATTCATGAGTTTTGAATCCGAATTAAACTCAAGATATGTGATGGGATTGTAATAATTCGAAATTCGGTTCTTTTTCTTATATAAGCACGTTTAAAAACGTTGATTTTTTATATGGTTCATGTAGCAATGTATTAAGAGAATTGAAGGTGATGACTCGGGGCAAAAGCACTCACGGGACAGTATTTTGACTACTGGTCGTGTGTTGATAAATGTGTAAGTTATCCAAGCTCTAATACATTTGATATGAATTTGGTGTACAGTATCAGAACGGAAATAAACAATACAACAAACAAAATTTTAATTATTTTTAATCCTATATAATCTTGTACACTACTGCATAGCGTTGTAGTTGTGGAATTCGTCTATATGCTCAGTGTTGGAATCTCCTGATGTTAGGTTGCGCTGATGCTCTTTACAGAGCTGAAGTGAGTACAATGCTGCCTAGCTTGTTGGTCACAACTTTTACTCCCTCAAACACTTCGATTTTTCTTTTTCTTTCTTTTTTTTTTTTCCTTCCTTCCAATGTGCTTCTTTGAGTTCTCCAGCTATTAGATCACATGTTTTGTTCCAAAGCTCATCATCTGAAAATAAATTTGGTTTTGCCAACTCAGCTGAACAATAATGTTTTACTATGATCTAGTTGTGATGAGAAATTGAGTTCTTGAATATTGTCTTGATGCTCATGGGTGCACATAACTTGTTTTTCCCCATTACTGCTCCGTGGCACAATTAACACGCGTAAAGACTATATACAATACTCTTGTATGTAACGATAACCCTTTCATAAATCAAAAAATGGAACTCGACCTATATTGCACACCGTCATTTAACTGTAGCAATGATTTGCTAGGGAAAAAAAAAATGACATCAAACATGGATATCCTCGTCTCTTTGAAAGAAGAAACTTTCAATTTTGTGATCAATTCCTTTTTCAAATCTTGTTGTAGGTTTTTTTTTTTTTTTTTTAATGAACTTGAAGTAGGCTATATGAACTTAATTCAATTAATTTCTAGATTACAAAATATTAATGTAAGTTAAATTGATAACAATTACCACATGATATGTGAGTTTTCATTTACCCTTCCTTTCCTCTTTTAACATGTTCTACGGAGATCGTATTACAACTTTAAATAGACATTTCCTAAATCTATCCAAAATACGTATCAATTAGCAGTTTGTCAATCTCTTATTAATTAATATAAAATTTATAGCACGGCATATATTTTAATTTTCGATATGAATTTAATAAACAATTGCAATTTTGTTGTATTATGTCATCTTATTGAGAATGACAGATGATTAAACAATGTCAATACACATGAAATTTATAACTAGACGCAACGCGTATTGCAATCTAACATGCGAAATAATAAGTTAATAAACAATTTACAACAAGATAAACTTATATTTTAAACACTATTTTAAAAGTAGTGACCACAAAGGCTATTTGAAATATTAGATCCTTGGGAGGTTCTACAAAAATCAAATAAATTATTTCAATCAAACTAAATTTTATTTTAATAAATATTTTAGTTGACTGTAATTATTTACTACTTTCGTCTTCTACACTTTTGGTAGGGAATTTCAACCGTCCTCGTTCTAATATTATTGTGGTTGTGATGGTAGGGGAATCTCAACCCACTTATATAACTGAAATTGTGATGATGCTTTTTATTAATAAAAAAATCAAACTCTTTTTCACGGTTGAGAATTAAGATGGGTTGAGACTTTTTTATTTTAATTTCATGATTTCATCTTATATTAAACAAAAGAAAAATGTTATAAACCGTAATTTAAAAGTTTAAGGGTGCATTTGATTTGTTATTTTCAAACTGTTTTCAGTTTGACAAAACACTTAAAACATGTTTGGTCTTGTTTTCGAGGGATGATTTGAAGAGAATCGAACTAAACTACGAACAAATGATTATTTTAAGATATGTAATCAAATCGGAACCGAACAATTCAATTCTGGTTTGGTTCTGATTTCATCACTTAATTCAAATGATAAATGTGAATTAAAATATATTATTATATCCATAAATTAATAATACATACATAAATAAATAAAAAATTAAGCATCAAACATTCAACCTAATTAATCTATTTGGGATTCCTAGGCCTCTCCTTCTCTTGAAATCAAATTTGCTAGAACATAAAGATTTTCAAATTACATATCTAAAGTAGTTTACACACACACACACACACACACACATATATATATATATAACAACCGTAAATAATAAAAATTGAGTTCGGTTCTCGATTTTGGTTCTTTGTTCTAAATCAAAACCATGATTAAATGGTTTTCAATTTTAAGAATCAAAATCATTATTATTATTTTTTTTTTCAGAATCGAACCGAGCTGTTCGATTTAGTTTGGTTCTAATTTGACTTGATTTGGTCCAATTATTTTGTCCACTCCTAAATAATTTTGAAAATACATTTTCAAAAAAAAGTTAAACTTATAACATAAAATTAAAAACGCATTTTTGACATTTTGAGTGTTTTAGTGAGAATTTTGAAACACTCAAAACATCGAAAAACAAGAGTTTATTTCAAAATTTTATTTAAATTAAATTAAAAAATGTAAAAAATAAAAACATAAAACTCTAACAATAATATTTAAAATTTTAAAAAAATAAAATGATAATTTAAAAAAAATAAAAAAACAAATATTTAAAAAAAAAACAAATTCTAAAATTTAGAAAAAAATAAAATTATAAAAATATAAAATAAACTCAAATCAAATCAAATGAATTTTTAGCAATTTTAAAACGAACTCTCAGAACACAATATTGAAAATGAACTCAAATTTGAGACACATACTACCTCAGTTTTCAGTTTTAAATTTTGAAGGTCTGTTTTAAAATTGGTAAAAACGCATTTGATTTGTCATTTTTAAAAATTATTTCTCAAAACAAAAAATTAGAAAATACATTTGATTTAAAATTTTGAAAAATTATTTCATGAAATTTTGATTATTCAGTAAAAATAAAATAATTTTATGTTAATATTTTATCAAGTAATATTTATATTTTTAAAGTTGGTGAATATTTTCTCGCTACGAAAGTAAAATAAAAATAAATAATAAATTGAGTTCAAAATATAGAAAATATGAATAAAATTAATAACGTGGACTCAGAATATTCTTATATATATTTATATTTGTTAAAAGTTTTATGTACATGACTTGAACTATTTTTATTTTTTTTATCTTTTATAATTTTTGTTTTCTAGATTTTTTATATTTTTATATTTTAATTTTTCGAATTTAATTTTTTCGAATTTAATTTTTTTTTAATTTATCAATTTTTTTTTTGTTTTTTTTCTTGAAATTTATAATTTTATGTTTTAGAATTTTATATGTTAATTTTTAAAAGTTATTTAAATAAAATTTAATTTAAATGCTTTCTTTAATATTTCAAGTATTTTTAGAATTTTTCTTTGAAACTAATCAAAACGTCAAAAATGCATTTTATGTTTTTCTTTAGAAATTTATTATTTTTTTCAAAAATATATTTTCAAAAATATCAAATCAAATACGTTTTCACTATTTTGTAATTTGAAAACAGCAAGTCAAACGCCCACCAAATCTTTCAAACGAAATATTTTAAATATGATATGAGCAAATATGGGTCACATGCCTACTCATGAGTTACCTATTTATGAAAATGATACTACTTTTACATAATAAAATCATATAATATATATGTAAATCATTATATATATGTAATACATTTGTTTTGAAAATTTGTGCATATATCTTATGAATTAGAATAATGTTATTTATGGTGAAAATTATCAGTAATTTTTTATTATTTTATGTATCAAATAACAAATTACAACATATATCTTATGTAAAATAATTATTGATAATTTTCAATGTAAATAAATATTATGTACATTTAGCACAATTGATAAAGTGTGTTTAACAAGACATAGTAGGAGGCATCGAAGTGCGTCTACACCTAATCATAAAAGTGTAGAAAAGAATTTTTTTTTTTTTTAAAGGAAAAGAAGGTAGGAATAATTGCCAGTCTATTGCTCAATTCATTGCCACGTGGTCCCCAGTAATTTCTTTAATCGCAATTTGATTTTCATTTGCATTTCATTTTACTGTCATTTTGCCTCATAGGATATAGGTTTCGCATACAGCTCTCCTCCTCTCTCTCTCAGTCTCACTCTCAAATATTCTCCCAACTGTTTTCTAGCTCTCTCTAACTTTTTTAAAAAGCGAAGCGGTAATAATTCATTTACTTCAGTCGAAGGTGAGCTACAAATTGCAATCACATGATTTGATTGTTATTGTTGTTTGAATTTGGTTTTTAATTGAGTTTTTGATATGGTTTTTGCTTTTTTTGATCATCGCCACGGTAGGAAGTATTTATCTTTTGATGGTTCTGTTGGTTTACTGATTTAAATCTTCAAAGGAACTTTTGGATTGTATAAATTTTGCTTGAAAGCTTTAAAACGCTTTAATCTGCATGATCTATTTTCTAAGACTGGTATAAATACTCGTTTTGTGCGATTTAGTGCATGTTTGCTAAGCTTAAGAAGTTTAGCTTTAAGTAAATTTACTTATGATCTGTGAAAAGTTAGAACTAAGTAGTTAATTATTTTGAGTTACTTTAAAAGTAACTCTTCTACTTCAAAAAAAAAAAAAAAAAGTAAGTTATCCCAATACGTTTGGAATAAAAAGAAGTAACTTTTAACCTCCTTTCAGCCTTAGCCCCTAACGAGAAGAATTTAAATTTACCGTAACAATCTTACTTATTTCTAACTTTTAACAATAAATTAATTTAATACTCAAATTTTTAATTAGAAGTTAATTTGCTTATTGGTAAACTTTTTAAGTTATAAATTGAGCAAAATTGGGTAAATTTTGATTTAAAAAAAAAAAAGTGTTAGGTGATGGTGAACTTATTTACTTCTTTATCTTGGTAAGGAAATGAGAATTAGTGGCATATATGGGTCTATTGAATGAATTAGTGAAGATCAATTCAAGTTTGAGTATCATGTCTAATTTTATTTCTGTGGCTCGAACTCTGCTCTACCACAGCAGCTTAGTTACTAGATATAACGTTTTTGCTTCTATGCTTTTGTTTCTTTGTTATTTTTTTACGCGGTAGATGTTAATTCGTTATTTGAAAATAGAATGATTGGTGAAGACTATCTTCATAACCTACATGCCCAAAAACACTTTAAAATAGTGGATGTGATGAGAATGAACTTTCTTTTTCTGAATCAGAGTTAGTGTGCTTTCATTTGGAACTTGGGAAACATGAAAGAAACAATTTGTGGGAACTTTACTTTTATATGTGGTTATGAATGGTTAGAGATCATGAATTGAAAAGAGAAGATCATAAGCTATTTCATATCAAATACCTTAACTCAGTAATGGTAGTAATGCGATGTTGATTCAAGTTTGGAACATATTAGTTATACTCTATAAATTCTTTACTATCACATTTGACACGCATATATGAAAGTTATATGCATCTAGAATGTCCTTCAGTTGGAAATTAAACAACTATAATTTTTATGTTCTCTATTTTCTTTTTGTCATCTTCAAGAACGACAAACTGAGGCAATGCGAATTTCTGTTCTGTTCCTTTAAATTCTAGTTGTTTTATACAGTGTATGTTAGTTCGTTTCATGGTGCTGATAGAAAATGAAATGATTGACCATCTGGTTTATGGGTTGTATGTATGTGCCAATGGCAGTGCTACTTATACTTGTCCCCATCATTCTTATTTATTAGCTTAATTTTGAGCATACTACTGAAGTAATAGTTGTATCCATACTGCTTCTTTTATTTTTTTTTTTTGTCCTCTTAATTCTTTTTATCTTCTTTTTCCCAAGTCTGGAGTCCCTATCATTTTGGGCACATTCTTGGAATCATAAATTAAAAACTAATAAGGATCTATAACTAAAAAATTGACACTTGACGAGGAAAAAGGAGGACTGAGTATTTTTAGGAGTCCGGATAATGAAGGGTTATCTAGAATGGATTCATCTTTTCAAGTATTGTTATGTTTCTCTTAATGCTGTATAAAGTTCATATTTTTTACTCTTTGCACTTCTGACATTTCTTTCCTACTCTTCCATTTACAGACTAATATAGGATGTCTGAGGGAGAAGAGATTCAACCCCTCGTTGTCGATAATGGAACTGGGATGGTTAAGGTTAGTCATTCTTTATTTCTTTGTCAGTTATAACATCTTGCTACTGCTGGGTAGGGTGAGACTATTGATGCTTGTCTCGATTATTTCTTCCATATATATTTTGTGTTCTACAGGCTGGTTTTGCTGGTGATGATGCTCCTAGGGCTGTTTTTCCTAGTATAGTTGGTCGTCCCCGACATACCGGAGTCATGGTTGGGATGGGGCAAAAAGATGCTTATGTTGGGGATGAAGCCCAATCTAAAAGAGGCATTCTGACCTTGAAATACCCCATTGAGCATGGAATAGTCAGCAACTGGGATGACATGGAGAAAATTTGGCACCACACATTCTACAACGAGCTTCGTGTCGCTCCAGAAGAGCACCCAGTCCTCCTCACAGAGGCACCACTGAATCCCAAGGCAAACAGAGAAAAAATGACTCAAATTATGTTTGAGACCTTCAACGTGCCAGCCATGTATGTAGCCATCCAGGCTGTACTTTCCCTGTATGCTAGTGGTCGTACAACTGGTATGTGTCACATGGATGAGTAAGGATCTAAAAATCTGTCTCATCTGGTTTGCACGATCTAAAATAGCACTGTCTTGTGAACAGGTATTGTTCTTGATTCTGGTGATGGGGTGAGCCACACTGTTCCGATTTATGAGGGATATGCACTTCCCCATGCCATTTTGCGGTTGGACCTCGCTGGTCGTGATCTCACTGATTATCTCATGAAGATTTTGACGGAAAGAGGTTACATGTTCACTACAAGTGCCGAGAGGGAAATCGTTCGTGACGTTAAGGAAAAGCTTGCTTATGTTGCACTTGATTTTGACCAGGAATTGGAGACTGCAAAAAACAGCTCTTCTGTTGAAAAGAGCTATGAGCTACCTGATGGACAAGTCATTACCATTGCGGCTGAGAGGTTCCGTTGTCCAGAAGTCTTATTCCAGCCATCATTAATAGGAATGGAATCTGCAGGAATTCATGAAACGACCTATAACTCCATCATGAAATGCGATGTGGATATCAGGAAGGATCTTTATGGAAATATTGTGCTCAGTGGTGGTTCAACTATGTTCCCTGGTATTGCAGATCGCATGAGTAAGGAAATTACAGCTCTTGCTCCCAGCAGCATGAAGATTAAGGTGGTGGCACCACCTGAGCGAAAGTACAGTGTCTGGATTGGGGGATCAATCTTGGCATCCCTCAGTACATTCCAACAGGTGACTTTTATTTGTTTCTCAGTGCTCTGAATGCCTCATCCTTTAACAATTGCCTCCATCCCCTCTCTTCTGCCCAAAAATTTCAAATGATGTGCACACAAGGAACATTTGTTAAGTCTTGTTCAATTTGCATATACTATACACGTGTGTGTATTTACGTAGGTATGAATATGTACGTGTATGTATTTATAAGATGTGTTTGTTGGTGCAGATGTGGATCTCAAAGAGCGAGTACGATGAATCTGGTCCTGCAATCGTTCATCGGAAATGCTTTTGAACTTGGTAATTCATGTGGTTAGTGCTTTTTATTTCCTGTAATCAACAGTTAAATGTGTGTATTTGTCACTCCACTTGATTTGCTTGGGAGAGGGACAATGAGGTGCTATCTAAGTTGTAGTTTTTGTTTCCTTTGTCCAAAGCTGTGCAAGACATGAGGTTTGTCGACCGTAATAATATGTAGTTGCTGCTTGATAGAGTGCAAATAGTTTGTTTCATTGTTATATACCTTCTCTTATGACCCTAAAAAAATTTCATTTTTCTGAATTTATCTTTACCAAGTGTAGAGCTGTTCCAGCCGTGCAATGTGATTCTTAGCTTCTCTCCTGAAAAACTAATATTTTGAATTTTATTTCAGGAAAGGGGCATTTCTTTTTATATTTCTTGTATGGATGGAAATTTGTTCGTGATGTGGTTTGGCTTGCAGTTTAGTAAGTATAATACATGAGTGATTTGGCAAGGGTGGTTTTCATACCGATGGTTGTATTAGATTTTGTGATAGCTTGTACTCTTTTTGGTAGTTATGTAATATGTGGCTGAGCATTGGTATTCTATATGGCTCTGAAAGTATTGTATTTGAAAGGAAATAATTTGTGGCATCTGCTTTATATGCTACTACATCCAGATTGTTGTGGGATGGATGGTTGTGCAAATAATCGGTCGATGCATATATTTAGCCCTTGTTTGATTTACTGAAAATGGTGATCAAATTATCAGTCAAAATCAATAATTAATTTTAACAAAATTTTTTTATGGGATCTACAACTTTGAACTACTTTTCCAATCAAATTTCATCAACTTTTTCAAGCTACTGGAATACGATGGGACCTTTGTAAAGTTGGTCATTATGAGTGTTACAACGAATTAGATTGGGAGGTTCAATGTCAAAAAGAGGGGGATTCATTAGCTCGTTATTTAGTACAAATCAGTNAAGTTGGTCATTATGAGTGTTACAACGAATTAGATTGGGAGGTTCAATGTCAAAAAGAGGGGGATTCATTAGCTCGTTATTTAGTACAAATCAGTTAAATGATAGAATACATAAAAAATATTCAATAGGCTCTAGAAGGAATTTAAGGGATTACACGCGCTGGAATGGCACAATGTCTTTCGTTGCTTTGATAATTGGCGGCAATGGCATTGGATTCGGCAGTTCAATGTACGATTTTTCATTCATGGACGTTGATAAGATTCATCCATTTAGCAGTACTAAATCAATAATTAATTTTAACAAAATATTTTATGGAATTCACAACTTTTATCAATTTTTTCAAAATTTAATAAAAATCTCATTTTTCAGCTAAACCATGCAAGGGCTATTCTTGTGACATTACTAAAATAATTTCAACTTGGTTAGGTTCAAGAGATGGAGATGGTTTTGAGTGAATTATAGTTGAAAGTTTTAGCATCAGGAAATGAGCATAGACATGTTTGACTTGGAAAGCTTGAAGAAGCCATTGTGTAATCTACCTATTTCATGTGTGGTTGATAGCCAATTTAACTTTAGCAGTTAGCACCTATAAGTGCTTTGCTGCCCTGCCTGCCATTCTTTGATGAGACTAGATGAGACGAGAGTAGCTAT
>CAIGRN010050701.1:0-14523 GCA_903798345.1 Fraxinus anomala
ATTTATAAAGTTCATATCCATCTTTAAAAAAAAAAATTGAACAAAATTATAAGCTACAAAATCAAGCAAAACAATATCAGCATATTAAATTTTTAATTCAATCTAAAAATAAAACATTTTCATTATAGTATCAAGAATTACACGCAAAACATATTTACATGTTTAGTTGGCGAATAGACTTTTGAAAGTAGAATGAACAAATTCATTTTTGTTCTTGCTACCCAGGAAAAAAAAAATCAATAGGAACGAAAACTCAATTAATCGTTTTATTTTCTATCGAAATGAGAATTGAAAATGAGATATTTTATTACTACTATTATTTATCTTTATATTTTCTTATTTTAGTTTTGTCAAAGATATAAATAATTTGACTTCATATGTGTAGGATCAAGATCCATTAAAATATGAACGGCTGGGATGAAATCCCTAAAGAGTTTGATATTTATATTTATCACTCTCAAAATTCATTAGAATATATTAAATCCCTTCCAATTCTCCCCCATCAGTCAAATTACTTTACGGTTCAGTACTTGTATTGTATGTATTCCTTTCAGCAGGTAGCTATTCAAATAGAACCTTGTTACCCTTACAAAGAAGAGTTACAAAAATGGTTGACAAAATGGGAGGTGATTTTTGTCATTTTCCTTTGTATAAATGTCTTTTCCCATTCAAATAAGTTCTCTCTCTCTCTCTCTCTCTGACGTGCTGCTGGCTTCCTTTATTTAGTGGGTGTTTGATAAGAATTAAAATTAGATTTTTAGTGGATTGTGATAAAAAAATTTGAAATGTATGGTTGAAAAATTGTGAAATCTATGAAAGATGTAGTTAAAATTGATTATTTGACTTTGATTTAGATTAAAATCTGATTTTAATCCGAAACAAACAGAGCCTTATATTCATACCAAGTTTGAATCGATAATTTCACTAATTTGGTCTAGACATCCCCACATGATTGGAAAGGTCCAAATTCACAAATTTTTTGAGATGCCTAGATATATATAGACTTTTAAAATCTGAGTTAATGACACCCCTATAAATGTAAGTGCATTGGTCACCTCAAATTTCACTATTCATCTTACCATTTAAATTTTTTTCTAGATCTTATTGCAGGTATACAAAGTGTCATCCCTTTTCTGCAATAACCGATAAGGTTTATGAGAAATTTACTAAGGACGAAATCGATTAATTATAGTGACAAAGGGTAAAACCGAATCTTCAGACCAAATATTGATACAATTGCAATTTCAATCGTGAACAAATTTGTATCGATCCTTATAATACATTATCCTACGTGGAAGTGGTCCTTAGACTTGATATGCTCTTCTAATTAGAGATACCTTATTCTTTCAAGATTTAAAATTTTTTCGAAAGTCAATCAATTTATCAAGTTCTAAACCTAAGAAATACTCCTTTTTGTGTTTATTACTGATGCTAATCAATTTACTTCACAGTTGTACATAGTTAAATAGAGAAACATGAATCAATATGAAAATGTCTCTTATGGCTAATAGATCAACCTTTTAAGAGGAATTTCGTTGCCTCATCTTAAAATAATTTTTATTTATGAAATTTATTAAATCTCATAATAACATACAACGTATTTTGACTAGAACTAATAAGGTCGAAAGCAATAAAAAAAAAATTAAAAAACTTATTTGCATGAGATTTCAACAAACATTCTACAAATAACTTGTTTCGTAATTAAAATAAATTTGAAACTGAATTAAGAAATATATTATTACAACTCAAACAACTAGAAATAAAAATATTTTATGCCAATCAATAGTGTAATACAGTAACATTACATTGAACAACCGCGTAGTACATTGTAGGGTCATAATAAATGGTCTCAAAATTCACATAACCACGTGCAAGACGAAATTTTCCTGTGCCACCCACCACGGCCACTTCTCTCACTCTATCAAACTGGGCACTACTTCCTTGTATTTCAAGAGTACTACCTTTGTACTCCTCATTAGTGAAGACAATCGATATTAGGACGTGTGTATTAGATCCATCTAAAGCGGAAGTCACATACATACCTTGTGCTCGTCCGACCGGGGTCGAGTTTTCATCAAAACCTTCCGTTACTAGATCATCGGTGACGAAGATGGCTCCAAATTTGGTAAAGTTAAGATGCTCATTGGGACGTTGTTGCATCGTGATCTGTATTATAGTTGCATTAGGTCCACCTGACCAATCTTGAAAATATATTGACATTTTTGTTTCTTTAAGATGACCAAGTTCTACTTGTGAAGTACACATGATTATAGCTAGAAACATAAGCAAGGATAGTTTGATTGAATTTGATGCCATTGTTGATGGATTAAGAACCTAAAAGAAAATGGTGTCTTAAGCCTGGTTTTGATGTACTTATTTCTTTGTCAAATTGTTAGATATATAGTGTGGGGTTGGGTTAAAAGTCGAGTACAAGAATCATGTTGTCGAAAAGCACTAATTAAAAAACTTTGAATGGATGTGATGTTTGGACCGTTTGCTAAATATAAAATAATTTAAAAATGAAGGTAAATTTGTTTTCTTAGGAATGCAACCTTTGTTTATCCCACTTTTTGTCCCATAGCTTAAATATTTAGGTTTAATTTGCACTTACCATCCCCAACTTTTGCCTCGTGGAACAACTTTGTCCCCATTCTTTTTTCCTTGTTGCACTTTTGCTCTCAACCCTTCATTAATTAATATGGCTGATCTTTATTGATTCTTTCCATCCAATTAAACTGTAAATCATGCATGTGCACCTCACATGGTACTAATGTCCAAATACTATTTAGACTTTAAACAAACAAAAATAATAAAATAAATAGTAAAATAAAGAATAAAAAAATCAATGGTACCGTCAAATATTAGGCCCTGTTTGTTTGCCATTTTTTTCCTATTTGTAGAATAAATGTTACCGTTGCAGCCTGGAGGAGCAGTATTTTTTGACCAAAATGTGTCATGGTGGGTCCTAGTAGGTTGAAAATAAAGGTCAAAATTTTCATTTTTGGCCAAAAACAATGGCAAACAAACCGGGGCTTAATAACTCATCTCTCTAAAACAAGTCAAAATTCATAAGCAAGGGCTGTTTATTTTATTTATCTTCTATTTGTCATATATTTTGTTGAATTTTGATACCCAATAAATTTCGGACAATGATATTAAATCGTTTTATTTTGGATTATACTTCACAGGCCTCGACCGGTGACTGAAGTGAAATATTGACACCACAATCGAACAACCAATTCTACAACTTATTTGAGTCATTTGAAGTAACCTAATTTAATTAGTGTTCCTCATGACCCGGCCAGTAAATCTTGGATGGCTTTTTAGGTTGATAGTCCATTTAACCACTACCTATTAGCTATTGGGCCTAATTAATTGCTAACCTAAAAGCCCACTCCAAAACTTATATATATTTGACTCCCGTGACCACTACCTATTAGCTATTGGGTCTAATTAATTGCTAACCTAAAAGCCCACTCCAAAACTTATATATATTTGACTCCAGTGTGTTGGCTTTGGTGTATGAAATATATTCTTGCATTGCCTGTGCGTGAGAGAAATCGGTGGCTACAATTTGCTTCGTGCTCCAACTATTGAGTCTCTTCTTCCTGTTTTCTTCCAACCTTTGTGGCTGCAAATATTCCATACCTAGTCATTTGTGGGCAAGCCAAGAAAGCAACTGATTTTGGGATTGAGTTGTGATTTTGGGTTTTGATGATTGTGGTGTTGATTGGTCGACTGAGCCCGGAAATTGGTTGGATTGGAATCCATTATTAATCCATTTAGTGTGTATTTATCTCCCATTATTGTAGAAGAAATTGAGTAATGAATAGTATTTTTTGAAAAATGTGTGGTTGAAATTTAAAGTAACTTTATTGTTTTATGTGTAGAATAATTTATTGGGTGAATGTGTGGTGGAAAACTTTACTGTAACAAATAATGTTTTGAAATAATGGAAGACAAACGAGACCTTAATTATACGTTGACATTATTACCCCTTTTTTAGTTTTATTTTTGTATCATATTTGAATTTGTTAATATTGGAGATTGCAAATGATTCCATAAGTAACAATAACGTACAGTACAAATTCAAATAGCGAATTCACCCTTACATTTCAATCAACTATTTGACAAGTCAAATTAATCGATAAAGCTAAATTTAATGTAGGTGAAAGTTCAAATAAATACAGGTAAGCGGTCTCAAACAATTATTCGCACGTGAACAAAGTTTTCAACCTTGAGGATTGAAGAACAATTCTCAAGTTCGTTAATTTATTGAAATTCAACCAAAGAAAAGATTGTTGTGCTTGTTTTTTAAAAGAAAGTTTGTTAAAAGCTCGTCAAACTTCATTTTTAACAATAATTATTCTATTTGTACAAATGATCTTATACAAATAGGTTGACGAATGTATAGCAATTTTTTTTAATAATACATTTCTCTGAATTCGCAACTTAAATCGGGTTCCATTTAATAATACATAGGAATTTTAATTAACCTGAGTTGATGGTCGATCATGTCTATTTTAGTTGACCGATTATACAAGATAGAGAAAAGTCATAAGTAATATTAATCTATGACATTGACACAGTCTTCTCGGAAAAAAATAGTCAAATGAAAATTAACGGGGGAAAGGGTGAGAACAGGCGCACTTGATGTTTGGTGACAAATGTCTTTTGATGAGTTGAGACCTACTGTCCATTTTTATTGTTCAATTCGTTGGTCATTCAATTGCAAATTGATACATCAAGAAAAAATAAAGTTGTTATTAATTTTAATTTCTTATCATATATCAATTTGTAATTGGATGAACAACAAATTAAATACCATAAATGGACCAGAGATCTCAATTATCTAAAATCATTCCCGTAGTTTACAAAATTGCGTTATATATTTAATTGACTGATACCTAGTGCATGTTTAACTAAACTTGAGAAAATTATGTATAAGTTTGCTTTAAAATAACCTCTTTTTTGTAAAAATAACTTTTATTTTACTGTCAAGTCAAAATAAAAATATTTTATAACATTTTATCACCATAATGTTGAGAATGTAAAACATAATTTTATTTCATCGAGAGCAATCAATTCGAAGAAAGAAAAATAAACACTCAAGAACACGATTTGCTTCACTATGAGACGACATTCTCTCCCGTCGTCGCAGTAATTCACTATGATTAAAAAAATTACAAATGAAAATCATACTCCTGTCTTCTCTAGCATCTCTTTCGATGATGATAATAATAATAAAGCCTAATGACAACTCCTTATTTATAAGATAAATTAGGACAAAATTAAATATTATAAGGACTCCATTTCCTTAATAGAATTTTACAACAATAAAAATTCCTAAACAATTTTTATAATGAAATTATGTTGAAGAGCCCCTCGCAACCCCCTAGAAGGGGGGCTCCTGCTCCCTTCCAATCAACGGCGACCTCACCGCAAAAGTTGATTTGCTACTAGCTCAACGAATGACAATAATTAAGATCGACGATAATTAGGCTCCATAATTTAAATCATAATAGATCTCATATTTTGGTACCATCTATCAAGTAATTAGATATTCAAGTAAAGATTGATTAATGCTGTTAACAAAAATAAAGATTGATAGATATGGTGTGATGTGATGTAAAATTAGAAGTTTTACATCTGTGCAAGCAACAAATCTAATTTGAACATGAATCCAAATGGAGTCAATGAAATGGTCCATTTTGTCACTTTATTAATTTACTACTAATTAAATTCCATGTATTGTTGTTTAGTGATGTTGTGTAAGAGTGGTTCTCTTCAATTTGGTAAAATTAGTTACAACATCTTGAATCCCTTTAACTTGTTCTTCAAACCAACTCCACCTCATTTCTTTCCAAATTTCAAACTTTATTCTTTTAGATCTCTATAAGGATCTTAAATTTCCAAAGTAATTTATTAAACATGTAATGTGAAGACTTGAGTTCAGACATATGCTAATTTTAACATCACGTTAAATCATTTAATCTAAAAGTTTAAAACGTTTTTTGTCCTCACCAAATTTAATTATTATTGTAAATTTTATATAGACTTCAAAATTTTGTGCTGTGTACAAATTTGAACCATGGATTCGCATAGAATTTTATTGACAAAAAAGTGCATTTTACGGATTGATATTTATCTTGTACAGAAGTTGAAAGACTTTCGTTTTACGTGTCATTGATATCTAGTAAATAAATACTCAACTACTCCAAGTCCGAAATTAATTTTTAATGCATTCTAAAATTGTCCTCTATAAATTTTTTTTATGAATTGCTATCAAGGTTTTTTATTGTCTTAAGATAAAAATAAAATAACGTCTAAATCAAGATATGAAATATAATTTTGAAAATATATATATATTAATTTTATTGAATTACTCCATTTAACAGAGCTTATAAATCTAGACGAAGCTCTCGACGATAATTTTCTCTATGACATCAACTTGATTCACAATTGCGTTTAGATTGTCAAAGTGGGTAGAGTGCATGAGTAGTCAATGGTGATAGCTTTGTTAAGTAATCATCAATCGTGTAATTGAATTATTTGAAATCACTATGGCTTTGCAAGCATCTTCAATTTCCATTAATGGTTACTTTTTAAAACCTTGATTTACAAGTTAAGAACCAATGCATTCATATGGTTTAAATCTTAAGATACCAAAAATGATTCTTTACTTGTATCTAGAAGGTAGGTAATCATGGATTAGTACTTCCAAAATTAATGAATAAATATTTGACTTTGTTAATCCTTATACCTGGACTTTAAATTTCGAGTTAAGAGTATTTTGGATTATCCAATATCCAAATCAAATCTGCTAACACAATTCTGTACCAAATATTAATGCCACATGACGAAAGTCCCTTTTGCAAAGTAATTGCCGCTTACCTGACTCCAGCTCTCTAATTTAATTCCTCCATAAACATTTCGCCACGTTATTTAATTCCCGTTAAAGGAATCGTCAACTCGATCGAGGGAGAGAGGACACCTAATAACTGCCCAACTAATTTGGACACACCTTTCAATTTAAAATGACACCCTATATATAGACCCCAATCCAAATACAGCACACCACATCTAAAGCCTTCTTCTTCCATTCGATTTTACTTCTCTCAGAAATGGAGTGGACCAGAGGGCGCACCATAGGCCATGGCGCAACTGCCACCGTGTCGATAGCCACTTTGGAGTCGGGTGATGTATTTGCCGTCAAGTCAGCATATCTATCGAAATCCGAGTTCCTACAAAAGGAGCAAAAGATACTGTCCACTTTGAATAGTCCTTTCATAGTTGAATACATAGGGTATGACATTACTCGACACAACAATACAATCATGTTTGATTTGATGATGGAATATGTTCGTTATGGTACGCTTGTGGATGTCATTCACAAGTGTGGTGGCTGGCTCGATGAATTCATGATCAGTCACTACACACGCCAAATTGTTCATGGATTGGAATATCTCCATTCAACTGGTATAGTGCATTGTGATATCAAGGGAAGAAACATTCTGATAGGAGAAGATGGTCTCAAAATTTCAGATTTTGGTTGTGCCAAGAGGGTAAAAAATCCAGTGGAAGGTATAAGGGATGATGAAGAAGCATCGATAGGAGGCACACCGGCGTTCATGGCACCAGAAGTTGCAAGAGGGGTGGAGCAGGGATTTCCAGCTGATATTTGGGCATTAGGATGCACAATTATTGAAATGGCCACAGGCGGTTTGCCTTGGCCTAATCTTAGCCATCCATCATCACTACTTTATCGAATTGCGTTGTCGGAAGAGTTACCGGAGTTTCCAGCCTTCCTTTCGGACAAAGCAAAAGATTTCTTGAGTAAGTGCTTAAGAAGGGATCCAAAAGAGCGATGGACGGCTAAACAACTTGTTAAACATCCATTTCTTGCGGAATTATCCAATATGAAGAAATTAACAAATGATACAGCCGGCTCGCCAACAAGTATTCTTGATCAAGGCATTTGGAGCTTCATAGATGAATCAGAAACCTCATACAATCGGAGTCAAACAGATATTACCTTAAATTCTCCAAACCAAAGGTTGAAGCAGTTGTCGATGAGTTCAGGATTAATGGTCAACTGGAAATGGGAATACAGTTGGGTAACAGTGAGAGACATTGAAGATAACATTATTAGGTCAGTTCAATGACAGATAATGATAAATAATAGTTGTAGATAGTAAGGTAGTAATTTTCTAAATAGAGAACATACTATTGTACAGATTTCAATCTCAATTTTGATTTGAGACAAATAGAGAAGTTGGTATATTTCGTCAAATAACTAAATACCTTGACAACATCAAATGATTTAATAGGGCCACATGATAAGTTATTGTTTTTGTTAGAATTTGGGTGTTACCCGAATTACTTATTGAAATAATTGAAGAATTCTAATTGGAGTGCACATAAAAAAAATTTCAGTTTAGAATGCTATTGGAGTCCTATGTTAAGCCGAAATTCTATTTTGGAAGCCTATTGTAAGTTGAAAATTAGTATTGGACTTGAAAAAGAGTTCGGAATGAAGAAAACAACTTGGAACGAAAAAGAAAAAAAGAAATTTTGGCAGAACGTTCGGCGCCGCAGCTCCGAGCATGGGACGCCGGCGCTCCTTGTTTGAGATTCTGCCCCGGGTGCCGGGGCACCATAGCGTTACCTGTGTCTGTTCCAAGATTTTCGAGTTATTCTCTCATTTTTTCATTTTAGACTTGATTTTTTGGTATTCTACTTCATCAACAACTCTATTGGGAGGGTTTGGACGTCCCCTATATGTTCCATATAAATATTAGGATATTCTATACAATTTTATAGTTTTAGAAAAGTGATTACTAGCTTTTAGAATTATTATAATATTTCACGATCTTCATTATTTGTGGTACAATAAAATCTCATAATTCTTCTGTCATATTTTTTTTTTAATTCTTTTGCTTGTGATCAAATACTTCATTATTGTATCATATAACTTCAACATCTCAATTCGGTGGTTGGTTTCATATCAAATGGTATCGAGCAATATGTGATCCTTGAATTCCCAACAATTGGTATCAGAGATTTTGGGCATAATTAACACAACAGTTTTAAAAAATTATTGTATAATCTTTGGAGAAATATTTTGATATGAAATAGTGCTACAGCTTGGAATTGACTAAAAACGTAATAAACCTGGATAATACTTGTAGAGTTATGATTATTAAGTCAAGTACCGTGCAGTGTCGTTTATGTCCTGGTTAGTATAAAATCAATTATTTGTTAATCCACAGGTTTGAAAGCTGAGAATTGGGTTTTCTCGAGCCTTATTCATCGATCAATTTCTTTTCTTTCTTTCTTGGCTTGTGTATTCAAGAATTACAGTGGTTGAGAGCAGTTTGTGAGGTAATAAATGATCATTGTTTAGGATTTACCGAACCATGTTAAATGTTGGCAAAAGTGGGTGTGCTGAATTTGTCATGCTTTATTCACTGTGTAGTGGGAAAACTTGTGTGGAAATATATAGGTTGATGAGGCTTTGTCCAACGCTATCTTAGTGCCTCGTGTATGAGGGACGCGTTGGTGGTTTTTGTTGAAGGCTTACAGTGTTCAAATTTGGCCTATGAATTAATCCGACCTTATTTATCATCACTGTCCTGAGTTTATTTGGTATCAAATACCTAACAAGGGTTCGGCATGATGGTCCATATATTGAATATATAGTTGACCATTAAAGCTTTCTGTTACCACTGAACTATAGTAACTTTCCTAGCAATGGACGAGTTCTAATGTTTATTATGTCTTCACAAAAGATTCAAATACTCGATTGTATACCAACTTTCTCCGTATGTCTCAAATCAAAATTAAGATTGAAATCTGTACAACAGTGCGTTCTCTATGTAGAAATTACTACCCCTAGTATCTGATAACTATTATTTATCATTATCTGTCACTGAACTGGCCTAATATTGTTATTTTCAGTCTCTAACTGTTACCCAACTGTCTTCCCAGACCCAGTTAATCATTAGTCCTGAACTCATCGACAACTGCTTCAACCTTTGGTTTGGCGAATTTAAGTTGCCATCTGTTCGACTCAGGTTGTACGAAGTTTCTGATTCATCGATGAAGCTCCAAATGCCTTGATCGAGAATACTTGTTGGTGAGCCGGCTGTATGGTTTGTTAATTTTCTCACATTGGATAATTCCTCAAGAAATGGATGTTTAACAAGTTGTTTAGCCGTCCATCGCTCTTTTGGATCCCTTCTTAAGCACTTACTCAAGAAATCTTTTGCTTTGTCCGAAAGGAAGGCTGGAAACTCCGGCAAATCTTCCGACAAGGCAATTCGATAAAGTAGTGATGATGGATGGCTATGATCAGGCCAAGGCGAACAGCCTGTTGCCATTTCAATAATCGTGCATCCTAATGCCCAAATATCAGCTGGAAATCCCTGCTCCTTCCCTCTTGCAACTTCGGGTGCCATGAATGCCGGTGTCCCTCCTATCGATGCTTCTCGATCATCCCTTACACCTTCCACTGGATTTTTAATCCTCTTGGCACAACCAAAATCTGAAATTTTGGGACCATCTTCTCCTATCAGAATATTTCTCCCCTTGATATCACAATGCACTATACCAGTTGAATGGAGATATTCCAATCCTCGAACAATTTGGCGTGTGTAGTTGCTGATCATGGATTCTTCAAGCCAGCCGCCGCACTTATGAATGACATCCACAAGCGTACCATAACAAACATATTCCATCATCAAGTCGAACATAATTGTATTGTTGCATCTAGTAACGTCGTACCCTATGTACTCAACTACAAAAGGACTATTCAAAGTGGATATAATCTTTTGCTCCCTTTGCAAGAACTCAGATTTCGTTATGATTGCCGATTTGACAGCAAATACATCACCCGACCCAGAAGTGGCTATTGACACGGTGGCGGTCGTGCCGCGGCCTATGGTGTGCCCTCTGCTCCACTCCATTTCTGAGAGACGCAAAATTGAATGGAAGAATAGAGCTTAGATGGTGAGTGCTGTATTTTGATTGGGGCCTATATATATAGGGTGTCATTTTAAATTGAAATGTGTGTCCAAATTAGTTGGCAGTGGTCACCAGGTGCCCACCTCTCCCTAGAATTGACTATTCCTTTAATAACGTGGCATAATGCATGTGGGGGAGGAATTAGACAAGTGGAGTGGCAATTACTTGGCAAAAGAGTCTTTTATCACGTGGCAATATTTTATGTGGAAGAGGGTAATACTTAGCAGATTTGGTGATGGTAGATAGATTGGATTAGATAATTGAGAAGTGTAATGGTATTCGAGCATCGATAATCATCTTACGTGATATACATACGTCAGTTTATGATTTGATGTATTAATATTGTAATTTTTTTATTGACTTATACATCAAATCACAAATCGTCATATATATGTCACGTATGACAATTATCGATAGTTTTCACTATGAATAACATTACTCAATTTAGAATACTGAAATTGGATTTCTGTGTATTCCTCTTTTTGGTCGAAACTTAAAATCCTGGCATAAGAATTAACAGTCAAACACGGATTATTTAAACATTTATGCGGATATGGTACTTTGTTTTTAAGTGTTCATAATATTAGGCAAATTAGGTCAAGTCTTTTGAATGGAAATTGCATTAATAATAATTATTAATTAGTACCAATCCATGATAACCTACCTTCTAGATGAAAGTAAAGAATCATTTTTGGAATCTTAAGATTTAAACCATTGTTTGTTGCAGCGGTTCTTAACTTGTAAATCAAGGCTTTAAAAAGTTGCCAATAAAAATGGAAATTAAAAGATGCTTAAAAAAAGAGCTTATGCTTTCCAATAATTCAATTACATGATTGATGACTACTTAACAAAGCTATCACAATTGACTACTCGTGCACTCTACTTACTTGTAAGTATCACTTTCTTCCACTTTAATCCTTAACACGTCTCCGTAAAATGGTGACTTATTTGAGAACACGAATATTGAAATTCGATTGTACTTTTGAGCTTTTAGACAATTCAAATTGATTGTTTAAACTCGTCAGGCTCTCATATTGTATCGAGACTAGAAATTTCATCTTAAGGATGTGTTTGTGCCACATTATTTTGGAAGAATGTATTTTGGAATAGTAAATTGATAAAAGAAGTGGTTTGATATTTGGAGTTGGAGTTGGAGTTGGTTTGAAGTACAAGTTAAAGGGATTCAAGAAGTTGTAACTAATTATACCAAATTGATGACAAACCACTTTTCCAACACACTAAACAACAACACTTGGAATTTAATTAGTGGTAAATTCAATTGGCAAAATGGATCACTTCCCATTCAAATCAGATCTGTTAGTTGGCCGAATTTAAAGCATCTAATCTTACATCACATCACATTACATTTATTAATCTTTATTTACTTATAATTTATCTAACTTAATATCAACTTCTCGTACGCTCGATGAGTGTGAGGAAAGTGGGGCCAGAAATTAATAATAAAGGTACCTCGTTTGAGTGTGATTTTCTACCTAAATACATACTTTGTTTTTCTTTTTTTTTTCCTGGTTAGTAGATTTTATAGAATCTAGAATAATATTTGCTCGATTTTATTGAACCCCTTTTCAGGTCATGCCGCAAACAACTAATAATTCAAGAATCATTTGATCTTCGATTATTATTATTATTATTATTTTTCTTTTGAATGTGGTTTGTTTTCAAACGATTTGATTAGAATATGTTGCGAACAGGTAATAATTCAAGATTCATTTGATTTTATTTCAAATGTTTTTGTTGGAGGATCTAATTTTAGTTTGAAATGTTTTTTAATAATTTTTTACATTCAAAGAATTTATCCAAAAAGAAAGTTATGAGCGTTGCTTGTTTAAAACGAAAGTGTCAAATTATTCATTTCAAACTTAACTGCGACTTTTTATTTCCTTCCAAAATTTCAGTTCTAATTTGGATTAGGATTGGACATATCGAAATGAAAATACGAGGTTTTTTTATTTATTTATTTTTAATCTTGAAAAATATGAAAATACTTACATATTAGTTTGATCCAATATACAGTTTTTGTTTTTAGATGTGTAGACAAGAAAACAACATGAAATTTCTTGCATTAAGAAATTAGAAGTCATATCTAACTCTAAAATCTACATCTAAAATATCTGAAAGTATGGATGTTGGACAAATGTTTCGATGACACTTTTGCTCTTATAATAATTTTTAAACACGTTGTAAAATACAATAAAACATTTATGTTTTATATCTCGTATATGTTCTTGCTGAAAATTATTTTGAATCAAAATTTTTCTCTTTATACGACAGATTTAAATATCTACACTTTCAAAACCAAAATCCTTAAACATTTCAATAAGAAATATAAATTATCATTAAATATGTTTCTAATCATGTTAAAATACTAATTAACCATGGTTCATATTACTTTGCTATTAACCATTTATGTACTGCGTGTCAAAACTCAATAAAATTTCCAAGAAAGTTATAATTCAAATGCTATTGAATCCGAACTTTAAGCCGAACGCGAGCTTGGAGTTGCGTTGTACAATCACCGATCATTCAACGATGGAAAAATCCGTCTCAAAATCAATTTCCCGTGCACATTTCTTGATTTATTTTTCTTATTAATTTGTAGTTTCTATTAAGAATTATATTTTTTAGGATGTATTTATGGTAAGAGTGTCTTTCTTAATGATTAATTGGGTACTCGTTCGTTAATGTAATTTGTAATTGAATTCTCAATTACGTAAGTAGCCAATTTCGTATATAACTTCATTGATAGCAAAAGCATCAACAACAATGTTGAAATTCCGTTTGCAAATCAAGAAGTTAAATTCACGAGTTCATACATGACAATAGTGCCACGCCCTTCAAAATAAATACATTTTTCTTTTTGGATGCAAAGACATAAATTCAAACAGACGTAATAGGTGACAAGGTCAAGTTAGGAAATGACTGATCAAGGTTTACGAGTACAAATAACTCCAACAAATTCAAGATCGTTGAATGTTGGTTGATCATTCCATTGTATATGGAGAACTAATTAATTAAAGTATTAACTTTAGCTAATGATGAATTTCACGTTATGGAAGGAATCACTAAGTGCAATTATGATTTTAAAGTTGACCACCATTGGGAGTTTGACTTGATTGATTGCATGAAGTTTATCCTTTTATAATAAAGCCACTTTACCCGAAAATTGTTGACACCTCGGATGATCGACCCTCACATTGCCCGCATGAATAAAATAATGCACCGACCCTCGAGGTATGTGTGTTCGGTCATCTCCTATGTCATCCCCTATGTTCGTGTAGCACGGTTCATCCTTTTAAGTATATAGTGTTATAAGGGAGTTGAAGCGTCTTTTTAAAAGTAACTTTCATTTTTTTTCTCCTAGTAAATAAACAGTAGATTGAAACAAAATAATAGAAGAAAATTACAATATGTATTGTAATTATTATTTATCTCATCATATTCTACAAATTTTGTTGTCTTTCCACAAGGAAATTCTTG
>CAIGRN010050717.1:0-17753 GCA_903798345.1 Fraxinus anomala
TTTTTTTTTTTTAAACTTGAAAAATGATCTAGATTGACAGCAAAAACGTGTAAAAGTACGATATTTTTAATGCCCTAGTTCCAATTGATATTTATTAATGGGCTAAATATAATTAAGCGTGCTTATTTTTTTAGGTTTATATTTTCTCTGTATCGGATAATGGGTTTAATTACTTTCACTACTTGAGATTCCGGTTAATTTTTATTATTGTTTCATGAATTCAGTAGCAAGGACACCCAATTTGGTGAAACCAAATAAGCATTATCGTTATTTCTAGATTCTTTAATTAGTGTGTTATTAGTCACCTGGTTATCTTTATATTTATAAATAACTGGCGAAATATGAAATGTTTACTCAGGATTACTACCCGCAAGTCGTCACGAGCAAGTGTACGCGCCCAATTCTGTGCAAAAACCTAGCATCATCCCCTCGCTTTCTGGCAGAGGAAGATTTACCGGAGAATCCACAGATCCCATTTCAAAACCTAAGTAATGTTCTACAGAGGGTAAGAATTTCTGTACTGTGTATTTTTTTTCATCATCGTTGTTCAGTATCTATAGATTGAGGCAAGTTTTTTTTTTTTTTTTTNGTTTTTTTTTTTTTTTTTGGCAAAAACGTGTAAAATACGATCTTTTTAATGCCCTGGTTCCAATTGATATTTATTAATGGGCTAAATATAATTATGCGTGCTTATTTTTTTAGGTTTATATTTTCTCTGTATCGGATAATGGGTTTAATTACTTTCACTACTTGAGATTCCGGTTAATTTTTATTATTGTTTCATGAATTCAGTAGCAGGGACACCCAATTTGGTGAAACCAAATAAGCATTATCGTTATTTCTAGATTCTTTAATTAGTGTGTTATTAGTCACCTGGTTATCTTTATATTTATAAATAACTGGCGAAATATGAAATGTTTACTCAGGATTGCTAGTTTTGATCTACAGCATTTATGAAATCTTGAAAATTGGGGGAAAAATTATCCAATTTAAGAGAAAAAAAAAAAGGAATAGGAAAATTGCATTTTCAGTTCTGATTTCTGGAAGAAAATGTAAAGTATGGATCTGAATATCGTTCTTGTTTTTAGAATGAATTGGAAAGTAGGTTTGTTGGCAACAAATTTAGTATATGAATTATAGTCCTGCTTAGATTTTATTTCTTATATTTAAAATGAAATGAATTTCCATTTCCATTAGTTTTTAATAGTTGCAAATATAGAATTTGATTTTACTTTAGGAGTAGATTTTTATGTCCCTAGTATTTTTGTTTTTTGTGTGTACCAAACAGATTTTTAGGCTTTAGTCAAATGATTGTAACATGGAGTTTGTCAAAAATTATGTTTTCCTTAATGCCACATTTTTATCGAGATTCCTAATCTTTTTTCTTTCTTTTTCTCTTTTGGGTTCAGAAAGAATAATAACAATGTGCTAATTCATGGGGGTGAAAAAAAAACTAAAAAGAATTGTGGGTTTGTTCAGATAAAGCATACCACACGTTGTGTTAATGGATTTTGATGTAGTACTGAAATAGTGAGTTTCTTTGTGTTTGTATGGCAATAAAGTAAATATATAGACAGTGGAGATGCGCGAGAGATGGGTTTGAAACGGCAGCGATTGATGGATCAGGGCTCTTCATATTATGGGACTCCTCCTGGTCCGAGTTACATGTACAATACTCCACCTCCACCGCCTCCGGTATATTCATATGTTCCCCCGCCTTTCCCCGTTGTTCGGCTTCGAGGTCTTCCATTTGATTGTGTAGAATCTGAGATTGCTGATTTCTTCCGTGGTTTAGACATCGTTGATGTCTTGTTTGTCCATAAGGGTGGCAAGTTCACTGGGGAAGCTTATTGTGTATTGGGCTATCCTCTTCAAATAGATTTTGCTCTACAGAGAAACAGGCAAAATATTGGTAGGAGATATGTTGAAGTTTTCCGAAGCAGAAAGGAAGAGTACTATAAGGCAATAGCCAATGAAGTTTTTGATGCTCAAGGTGGTTCGCCTCGTCGTGGTGCCCCAAGAGCGAGATCTTATGATGAGAGCAAGGACTTGGCTGAATATAAAGGGGTGTTGCGGTTGAGGGGGTTGCCATTCAATGTCAGCAAGGAGGACATTATGGATTTCTTCAAGGATTTTGTACTTTCTGAAGAGAAAATTCATATGATAGCTAACTCAGAAGGAAGACCGACTGGGGAAGCGTTCGTGGAGTTTGCAAGTCCTGAGGATTCAAGAGCTGCAATGGCTAAGGATAGGATGACCCTGGGCTATCGCTATATAGAGCTCTTTCCTTCATCACATGAGGAGTTGGAAGAATCAGCTTCAAGGGGCAGGTGACTATCTTTTACTTTCTTTTCCTTTCTCCTTTGCTCTTTACCTCCTATCCCTGGGTGTCATTGAGTTTTCTTCTCATTGCTAGTTTGAATTCCTATTATGTTCTTTTGGCTGCTACATATTTTCCTACAATGATTAGCTTATATGTTCTGGCTCTTCTATACAGGGTGTACTCACACTTGTTTTTCCTTTGGAAATTTGTCTTTACATTTCATATTAGCACATAGGTTTCCTGAGTAATCATGATGCATAACATGATTTATGAAGTCAATGCTGATAGTGATGTTCATATGAATCATATCATAATTTATATTGGTTTACAGAACTCACAACATACTCCAAATTTAATATCAGTTTGGCAAAGGCCTTGGCTGGTCTTAGGCAGTCCAATCCTATCATTATTAGACCATTATAAATGCTGGACAAATTGTCAACATAGCAATTGTATTATTCTCTAGATTGTTGGACTTGGTTTGAAATACTGTGTTGCTACTGACACGCCATTGTGCCATTAGCTTTGATTTACACTTCTGTCAGAAAAATGATAATGGCATCTAATACAGCAATCAATCATCAACATAAAGGGGTTCGTGCTCTCTAGTTTTTTTCTTTTGGGAGACCCCATGAAGGAGGGGAGATTACCTTATATATATATATATATACACTTCTACAACTGTATCAATTTATCTGAACTTAATTCCCTCTGCGACTAAGGGTCGTACATTTTATTTGACAGCATTGTCACATGGGACACCACATGGAACATTATCCCTCTATGTTCTGTTCTCTTTGTTTTTATAGGGGTGGATGTGGTGCGATGGGTTTTATTGTTTGGTAATGATGTAAATCAAGATATTCATGTGTTTTGATTTAGTATATCCGATATTGTAGCTAAACAAATATGTTAGGGCATTGCAACATCCAAAATTATTACTCTGCTCCATTAACTTTGAATGTTTAATGGTGAAATTATTATTAGTAGTTACCTAAAAGAATTTGGGTCTTCATCCATTGTGATGAAGGCCTTCTACACGAGCAATTGGGTCTCATTCTATCTCTTTTACTTGGTGGAAGAAAACTTTCCCAAGGATATCAAAGTACCATTTTTTGAAAATGTATGGAATCTTAATTGTCCTTGTGTGTATCATTCATGTGACACCAATATGCCTGATTGTAAGGCTGTTTAGCGAATCTGAATTCTATATTTTGAGGTGCAGTTGATATTTTGTACAATGATCTAATTTTGTTAATGGAGTGTATAATCTGTTTGCTATATGCCTAATGCCAAAACCATGGCTTGGAACTCGTTTATGGAACATATTCAAAAGGCTCTATGTGATGTCCTTTTTGTACTGGCATGAATCAGATATTTTTAGGCTGAAATGTTGACTATGTTGTTGCCTATTTTTCCCAGTTGCATGTGAGATATATTGTACGTAATATTGAGATGCATATATACGAGGAAAAATACTAATGAAGTTGCTAATAACCCTTCTTATCAGGTTATTACCAAAATCATACGAGGGGAAGGAACTAACTGAACTAACATCTGTATTGCGAATGAGGGGATTGCCATTTTCAGCTGGCAAAGATGACATAATCGAGTTCTTTAAGAATTCTACTTTGTCAGAAGATTCAATTCACATTACCTACAATTACGAGGGAAGACCTACAGGAGAAGCTTTTGTGGAGTTTGCTAGTATGGATGACGCAAAAGCAGCATTGGCTAAGGATAGGATGACACTTGGAAGTCGTTATATAGAGCTATTTCCATCATCAGTTGACGAGATGAATGAAGCAGTTTCAAAGGGACGGTGAAAATTTCAGCCTTGTTTATTTGTTCTGTACTTCGATATCCTCAGTGCCACTAAATGTATGAAATTTGGGCGTTAGTTTTTAGCTAAAATATTACAAACCTTTGTTAGAGGATTACTAGGAAATAGATGCCATTACCCTGAATTTTGATACTTATTTGCAGCTCCTATGTGCCTCTAACATATGAAATTCGATTGGTGTATGCATTCGAATGGTTGTTTAAATCCCTTAATTTGAACCTACAACTTATTTTGTTTAAGTTAATGGAAATGTTCGACCTTGGACAGATTAAAAAGAAAATATTAGTTAAAATTTTGTTCATTATATTGTCATGTCGTATTCATATATTATACCTTATATATATATACATATATATATATATATATATATATATATATATAGCTACACAGGTATAAAATGGCCTGACCTGCTTGACTGCATTGCTGCACGACCCACATATTCTGTGGGCTGGCCTGAACCGGATGGGCCACCGGACCCAAATATTCAACAGGCATGGTTAATCAGATTTGTAAGATAATTAAGAATATGTGGACTTCATTTGAGGGAAAAATTCACAAGTCATGCATTAAATATAGGACAATTCAACTCTCAAGTTTTAAGTTTCAAAATGGCTTAATAGCACAAAACGTCTTTACGTTTGACATGTAGCGTGCAAAATGTCTATACATTTCAAATTTTTGCATTTTCATTCATATTTCAACGTTTCATTACGGAAAACATCATTTTCATCTATTTTTAACGTAAAATGACCAATATATCATCTTATATAAATAAAACAAGAAAGAAAAGAAAAGAAAAATAGAAAATAAATTACAATCTTACTCCTAAACTTTTTAAAATGGGTAAAATGGTAACCTTTCATTAAATATGAAAAACAAAAAATAAAACATAATTACTATTTATCATCTCCCTCCCTCCCAACCACACCCTACCTCCTTCTAAACTCAAAACCAGTTGGTCTTGTTTTACCCATCCTTGCTACCACCACCTCCGCCCTCCACTTTTCCAGCCAATTTCATATTCCTCACACTCTAACAACCCATTTCTCATATACTTGGTCCAAAGTCAGTTTCGCTTATGCTGAAAAAAAAATGAAGCTTTTCGTTTCTCCCCTCATCTTCTGTTGTTGCTGGGGATTTTGGGCACTACTATTATTAAGGGTAGAACAATTAAGCTTTTTGTGGTTGGGGCAAATTGGGTATCAAAATAGAATTAGGGATTCGAGATGGAGCGTGTTGATGTTGAGGCTGATGAAAAGTAAGGGGACGGTGGTGAAGGAGATGGTGCTGAGGAGGGCGATGATGAACATCGATGTTGGATGGAAATCGAGAAATGGCGTCTTACTATTGTTTCGGTGCTGAAGCTGCTATAAGAAAAGGAACTCTTGCAGCTGCGCCATTGCCGTCACCTTGGCATCTTTTATTTTTCTCTATACTTTGAGTTTATGGTGGATCAATCAGGATTCAAGGGCTTATGGTGGAAGAACTTATGGTAGAAGAAATAAATGTGAAGGAGTTACAGAAACATGCCTGCTGGGTATGTTAAAGTCCCTACCATGGGGTTAGGATGGTTGGTTGGTTTGGGTAAGGGGAGTTGTAGTGGTGGTGGTGGTGATGGTCAATGGTGGCTGGATGGGTAAGGGGACAATTTTTTGGTTTTGATTGGGTTGGGTAGGGTGGGACAATCTTTTCCCCCGCCACCGTCGCGGTGAAATTCCGATGATTTTGGCGATGATGGTGGCGGGGCGGAGGGAGGCGGAGGAGAGGAGAGAGTTTTTTTGTTTCTTTTAATATTTTAATAAATTTTAGACTCATTTGCATTTTTTAAAAAGTTTAGGAATAAGACTACAATTTATTCTTTATTTTGTTTTTTGTTTTATTTATATATGAGGGTATATTGATTATTTTACATTAAAAATAGGTGAAAATGACGTTTTTCGTAATGAAACGTTGAAATATGAGTGAAAATACAAAAAATTAAAATGTATGGACGTTTTGTACACTACATGCTAAACGTATAGATGTTTTGTGCGATTAAACCTATTTTTTATCCATATTTAAGCCCTTGTTTGATGGTCATTATTAAGAAAAAAATGTGTTGAATAATAATTTTTGAAGAATGTATGATTAAAAAGTAAAGAAATATTTTGATTTACGTGCAAAATATTTTTATTATTTAAATGTTTGATTGAAAATAAATATGAAAATAAAAAATTTCGTTTTAAAATGACCCAAATATGGGCCAAATATATAAGAGTGAAATTGTTATTCGAAAGTTTTCCCCCGATCCTTCCGTTTTAAATTAAATATTGTAGATAGATAAGCTTGTAGCTGTCAAGTTTTCCCTGTATCAAATAGTTCAAATTGGACCGCTGATGCCACTAAGCGATATTCGTGGGTTGGCCCGGTTGAATTTCAACTACATGGGTCGGGCTCCAATTCTTTTTCTTCTCTTTTCTACAATCAAGATCAGACCCACCCGGCTGCCCGCTTTGGTCCATATTCTCAATTCCAACTGTTATATTCCCGAACCCTTCCAGGGGTTTCTGGAGGTTTGAATCAAGCATTCAATGCCACCTTCTCTGTCTTGTCTCCCTCTTTGCTAATTTAGTACTTCTGTTCTAATCAAGTTAAGATCGAAGCGGAAAATGCAGGCCCCTGTCCTCGTTCTCAGTAAATATTATTAGTCGTTTTGCTTAATTTTCTCTCTCTCTTTCTTTCTTTTTTTTTTTTTTTAAATCCATGCTCTTTCTGTGCTGCTGTTTCTTTCTCGCAATACGTATACTTCCATTTTATATGTCATTTTTATGTGTGAATAATCTGAAAGAAGATCCCTGTAAATATCACGGCAGAAAAGCCATCTGTTACACTTTTTTTCTTTTTTGTTTGGCGGAATAAGTAAAATGTGGATTGAAGAAGGTTACTCTATAACTCTCTGCATAAGTAATTACTTGGATGTAAAATCTGCTTTGATGTATTCATTTGGTCCTCTTAACGTGTTGAAAAAGGCTTAATTTAGGCAACTGCATATGGTGTATCGATGTGAACTAAAGTTATTAAACTAGGATATCCATTTTTTTTATCGGTTAATGTAAATTAATATGTATTAAAATTCATGTACAAATACTCTGGCCATTCTTGGGCAAAACAACAATCAAGTGGGTTAGCAAACAAAAGAGAAAAAGATGTACAAATGATATGGACTAATGACCCATCATTAACTACTCAAAATGAATCAAAATATTTGGATACAAAGAGAATATAATTTTTTATACGCGTGTTTTGGTTCGTCTATCAATATGGGGTCTCAAGTCCTCAAAAATCCTCCTGTTTCTTGCCATCCAGATGTAGTAGACGGTGTTCGCTAATGCAATCATCTTGAACTTGCTTTGCCAAGAAGTCCCTCTAGCCTCCTTAATCCACTTTAATGCACCAGCAATAGTAGTCATCGCTCTTCTAATGCCCAACCAATCATTTATATTCTTCCAAAAAAGCGAGGAGATAGGGCATTCAAAAAATAGATGTTGGCAAGTTTCGTCATGTAAAGTACAAAAAACACAAGTGGCATCAACATTGAGATGCGGTAACCTTTCCTTGGTGAGCAATTTGGATTGCGCTCTCGGCCAAATGATGAAAGAGTGTTTAGGCGTGATGTAAAGTCTCCACACTTGAGTAGTCCAGGCCCTCCTAACTCCATCCTGTCTGAAAAAATCATATGCCCTGCTTCTATCCATTCCAGCAATCTGTCCGCAGCTGTCTTAGTGTTCTAGTGAGTTCCAGTGAGTTGATTCCCAATTTCCAGCAGCCTTTTGATGTGATGAGAGGTGAGTCCCCTTTGTTGGCTGTGCATTCCCAGATGTCTGTCCCCCTTAAGTATACATGGTTAATTCACTGTACCCAAAGCGTCTTTCTTCCTATGATGTTGAATTCTAGCATTTCATATCTCTGAAGCCAAATCCTCCCTCATCTTTCGGTAAGCAAATGTTGTTTCAAGCGACTAATGGTTTTTTAGACCCCAAAGGAAGTTCCAACAGAGACAAATGACCCTGGAAATAACTGTAGCTGGAATAGGAAAGATGAAAAGCCAAAAACATTCAACACCTTGGGGGACGGCTCTAACAAGTTCCGCTCTCTGCATAAGATAATAAGCACAAGTGTAGGCAGATATTTTGTTGAGAAAAGTATCATAAGAGCTGATTTTAAGCCTTTGCGCCACAAGTGGAATACCCAAGTATCTAAAAGGCATAGATCCCTTGGCCATGTTAGTGAGGTCATAGATATTCTCAAGCTCTTTCCCATGCACACCCATCTTCTACAAGCTAGATTTGTAAACATTCATCCTAAGACCCAACATGTCTCCAAATTTAGATAAACAATTCATCAAGATGCCATCGAAATTTCATCTCCTGAAAAGCATCAAATCATCCGCAAAAGCCAAATGATTAATCCTTAATGAATCACATTTAGGATGAAAATTGTACTCACTATTCTCGATTGCACACTTCAACATCCTCGAGAAATATTCTAGGCAAATCACAAATAAAAAGGGAGAGAGAGGGTCTTCTTGGCGAAGCCCATCTTTCCCTTTAATAAATCAATGGAGACAACTATTAAGAGCAATAGAATATGACGGCGTGGCAATACATTCCATCGCCCAATTAATGAATTTATTAGGAAATTCTAATCCAAGAAGCACACTTTTGAGAAAGCTCCAATCCACCGAATCATATGCCTTCTTGAGATCAAATTTTAGGAGGCATTTTGGGGCAACTCTTTTACAATTGTATAGTCTCAAAGGCTCTTGACAAGTTGGATATTCTACGTCATACTCCTTCCTTCCACAAAAGCGACTTGTGCTTTATCAATAATTGTCCCAAGTATAGGTTGTAACCGAGAAGCAAAGATCTTAGTAATTATCCATTTTTAATATTCTATATAGGGTGTGGAGCAGGGGAAGCATGGACATTTATGTAAAATTAATAAAGCTTGCGTTATTTAATGTAACATTGTTCTTGACTTTGGTAGCCTGCTACCATGTAGTTTGAGTGTGATCTTTGGGGTGGGTGGTATAAGCTTATTATTATGTGAAAGAAAGATTAATGAACCAGCTATTGTAAACTTGCAATGCTTTAAATATCTGTTTAGAAAACCTGGATTCCGTTTTAAATATTCCATGTAGGGCTTGAAAGAAGGGGATTATTTATTGAATAGAGTGTTATACATCATATGTGAAGTTAAAAAAGCTTGATTTATGTAGATCTAACACTGCAATTTGAACTGCTGGTCCAATTTGCTTGACTTTGGTAGCCTATTACCTTGTAGTTTGAAGTGTGATCTTTGGGTTAGTCTTATTATTGCGTCAAAAAAATATCAAATGAACTAGCCATTGTAAAGTGCCGGAGGGGTTGAAGAGAGCACGTTGTACTGTGTGGAGGAAGGCAAGATAGCTCTACCCATGCCATCCATTCGACCCCTAACCACTAACCTCAAACCACACTCAAGAATGCTCGTATATAGGAAGCACCCATGTTTTTCTTTGGCTATATAGGTAGTAGTTATAAGCTACTATATGTAAGCTGATTTCACACACATGGCCAAGAGAGGCCGGAATTTGTGTAACTCGGGAAATGGGATGAAACAAAACCATTTTCGAATGAATTAGGACTTCCTTCTGTTTAAAACAGCTTTCTTATGTTAACAAAGAGGAGCCAATGGAAGCACGAGGTGAACTTCAATACTTTATTCTTATCCTCTATAAACTGAAAACCTATTTGCCAATAGGAGTATAATCCTTTGATTCCAGCACCAGTAGTGGCTGCTGAAAGAAGGCTACTGTTTTTCAGGCTTTATTTGCTTAAGCTACCCATTAACTTGTTGTACCTTCTACCTTTGCTGATGTGCAATTCTGATTTTGATGGAGCAGAAGATTCATTGAAGCGGGACTCTGGAAACAAGGTGCACTATGGCAATATCCAAGCTTCCAAGGTAGGATAAATTCACATCCTCTTTCTTGTTAATCTTTGTCTGCTAATGGTTTTCAACGTGTCCCTCACTAAAGAGTAACATGGTTGTAAGTTGATTGAGCTACGTATGTTATATGTATCCTGTGAAGTAAAGAGTGGAAGTTTACACGCATGCAACATTCAAGCTGTAGATTTTCTATTTGGTTGGTTTGGAGGAATGGGTTGCTTTATTGGTGTAGCTCTAAGATGACTAGCATGAATTAGCCAACTTTAATTGGCCTTATGAGTTTCTTGAAAGTATTTTTGAAATGTCATTAGGTTATGATTTGTTTGAAGTATCTCCATGTTACATGAGTGAATTTTTCACCCTTCTATAACTCTTGCAAAATTTATTTCAATGGTTTACTATGATGCTGCTTTTCCATTTGTTTCCCATATCTTTAAACTAAATTTATCTTTGCCGAAATTTGGATTATCCTCTTCAGGCTGTCGCTGATATTATTCGTACTACTTTGGGTCCACGATCTATGCTGAAGATGCTGCTTGATGCAGCTGGAGGTGACTTTATGAACCATGTTTTCCCTTATTTAAAAGATATTGAAGGGGAATTTTATTTTCATGAACTAGTATTATTATTATATAGTGTATGTATTCTATGTTATTCACCGCTGGCTCAGTAACCATTGAATGATGAGGGTTGAGATGAGGCATGAGGAGAATGTTTTCAGGACAAAAAATGCAGAAGCATTTTGTCATTCAGTTACCTAATATTTTCTGCTTTGGTGGGGGAGGCAGCTATTATAATGAGGAGGCAGCTCGTCAATTGGAGTGTCGCAGCTGATATTCATTTAACTCAGTTTTCCTTTCCTTGTTTCATTTTTTACTGTCTCTGTTCAAATCTCATTTTCTGCATATCAGGTATCGTGGTGACAAATGATGGAAATGCTATTCTCCGAGAGTTAGATATTGCACATCCTGCGGCAAAGGTAAAATCTCTTTCTTCTGTTCTTTCCCCTTGAATTTCTCTAATTTTACCCGGTTTAACTCCTATTAACACCTGCTTGCATTTGATTGTATTGTGTTTCTCTGAATTTAGCTCTGTATGCTTGACTCTAATTTTATTTCTTGATTGCTCTTTCGCATATATGCTTTTTGGAATTTGGTGGCAGTCGATGATTGAGCTAAGCCGAACTCAGGATGAGGAGGTAGGAGATGGAACAACATCCGTTATCATTCTTGGTAAAGATTGCTTACTTTTATTCATGTTGTTTTGTGCCCCTGTGTGATGTATATATTGGTTCTTCTAACCAAGATGTTTCATTCATTATTTTAATGGGTGTGAATAGAGATTGATCACATGGGTGATTTCTCTAACCATCCACTACCAAAGCAAGACTGGTTCATGTCTTTTGATCAATTAATGTCATTTCACTCTTTTTATTTACTCAACTCAATCTCCCACAGCATGATAAATTCTGGAGTTTGCATTTTGAAGGGCATTTTTGGATCCCCAAAAATGGCTAGATTTGAATGAAAAGCCTATAATATTCTGGTTTGGAGAATTGTAGAGTGGTGTCATGATGGCTTGAGGCTTCATTGCTAAGGGTTTGCAGTGTGCCTTAAAAAAATAAAAATAAAAAATAAAAAAATTGAAGAAATACTATATACACTGATGATTATGGTGAAGGCTCAATTTTTGCGTAATTTTTTTTTTTTATTTGTTGAAGCTGGTGAAATGCTCCACGTCGCAGAAGCCTTCATTGACAAAAACTATCATCCTACAGTCATCTGTCGAGGTAATATACTATTCCTATGCTATTTTCTGTTCTCCTGTTCTCCAGGGTGACAAGTTTCGTATGCTACTGGACTGTAGCTTATATTAAAGCTCTAGAGGATGCCATTGCCGTGCTTGACAAAATTGCTGTGACTGTCGACGTGAAGGATCGTAAGTTTTACCTCTCTATTTTTATAATTGGAAGTCTGGAAGTATTTCATATTTAACTGCAAACTCTTACCTAGAATGGTGTAGATTTTTTGGCGTGTTCCTTGTGGCAAGAGGATTATGAACATGTCTTGTTGTCAAAATATGTAAAGACAGCTTTTCCATATAAGGCATTTTTGTTTATTCCTTTCACTTTTAGCGCATATACTTTGTGTCATTAAAATATTTTCTCATCTTTATGCTCGGTAATGTTTCTTTCCCCTAAGCTCTCTTCCCTTGGCTGCCCTTTGTGGCCTGCTTGTTAGAGAACACTAAAGAATTAGATATTGTGGGCAAATACATTTTTGAACTTGACAACAGGATCTGCAAAATGATAGTAAAAATTGTGAAGTTTTTAGCTGTGATCTTTAAATTGGAAGTATGGTAAAAGTCTAGCACATGGTTGTGGCTCAGATTGTCTCAAATCTGTTTTACTATTTATGCAAGTTTCACAGTGCATCAGATCCTTCATTCCTTATTCTTAATATTCTTTTGTTGTTTCCTTATACTTATTCCACACTGAGTATCTGAACTTTTAGTTGTTGCTCACTGCTTAAATAAGACTGAGGGCACTGCAATCGCAATTAATTGGTGTCATATCAAAGCTGGTCTTAGTTTATCTATGAGTTCATCTGTTTCAACTGATAAAAGAGGACATATGCGCCCCATCTTTTACTTATTGATGATGGAACAAGGAGTGTCATGAAGTTCTTTCGAACAATAGTCCCATTCTCGGCAACTTAAAATATGACGCGGTAGAGTTTTTGTTTCAAATTGTGATGTCTCATTCAACTCGAAGTGATTGAGATCACTTTAGGCTTTCGTTGAGTTCTCTAGTGTTTTCCTTACATCATGTGTTGTGGAAGACATTGTTGCATTTGTTTTCAAGATCCCCAGTTCTCCTTCTCTCTTGGAATTCTAATGTTGTGTATCTAATTATGCTGATGGGTACAGAATGTTTATCTGACAGGTGCATCTATGTTAGGACTTGTCAAGAGTTCTATTGGGACAAAATTTACTAGTCAATTTGGGGATCTGATAGCAGTAAGTATTCACTCATGGGTTAACTTGTGCACTGTAATTGTTCAACAACACCCCCTCTTGTTCAGTCTCCTATTCCCTAATATAAATATGTACACACTATATTCCTTGATGTATTAAATTTCGTATGCCGTGGAAAACTGGAGTCTATGCTGGCCGCAGTGATATGGAAGGTGAGATATAAAGAATTTTACTTGTTCTGTATCAGGTGAAATTAGATAACATAAAATTATGATTTTATGAGAAAACCTAATTAAAACACAGCCATTAGAGTACAATGTTTTATAGTTCATATTTTGATTAAAGTAGTACCCACAGGATATTTATTTTGGTGAAACTTTTAGGATTTAGCGATAGATGCCACAACCACAGTTGGTGTGGATCTTGGCCAAGGTCTACGTGAGGTTGATATCAAGAAGTACATTAAGGTAGAAAAGGTTCCTGGTGGCCAGTTGGAGGATTCAATGGTTTTGAAAGGAGTCATGTTTAACAAGGACGTTGTTGCTCCGGGTAAAATGAGAAGAAAAATACTAAATCCAAGAATCATCCTTCTTGATTGCCCCCTTGAGTACAAGAAAGGAGAGAACCAAACCAATGCCGAATTGTTAAGAGAAGAAGATTGGAGTGTCTTGCTAAAAATTGAAGAAGAATACACAGAGAACCTATGCATGCAGATACTGAAGTTTAAACCGGATTTGGTAATAACTGAAAAGGGGCTTAGTGATCTGGCCTGCCATTATCTTAGCAAAGCCGGTGTCGGTGCAATCAGAAGGCTTAGGAAGACGGACAATAACAGAATTGCCAAGGCATGTGGGGCAGTTATTGTTAACAGACCCGATGAGTTGCAGGAATCTGATGTTGGTACTGGTGCTGGTCTATTCGAGGTGAGGAAAATTGGAGATGAGTTCTTTGCATTCATTGTTGATTGCAAAGATCCAAAAGCATGCACATTACTTTTGAGGGGTGCTAGCAAGGATCTACTGAATGAAGTGGAGAGAAATTTGCAGGTATCTTTGATATATGTATCCCCAAAATTTTTTTATGACCTATTTACAATGCGGTCACTGAGAGTTTCCAAAATGTCTGAACAGGATGCAATGTCTGTAGCAAGAAATATAATAAAAAATCCAAAACTTGTTCCTGGTGGAGGTGCTACTGAGTTGACTGTCTCTGCTATGTTGAAGCAAAGAAGTTCTTCTATTGAAGGCATAGAAAAGGTAAAGCACAATGTTCCATGCTCTGGTCTGCAATTATTTATTTGTTTCTGTTTCTTTCAGAAAAATCTTTTTTCAACTTTAAATAACCATGTTTACCTCTAAACTCCAGAAAAGAAAATGTTGCAAAAATATCTATTTGTTAAGAGTCGATCAAACATGAGCATATTCCAGTAACTGGGCGCATAGTAGATACAACCTTCCGTAACACTTCACAAACCAATTCTACTCATAAAAAATATAAATATCATCTGTTGCAGACTTGCAGTCAAATTTTATTTGGAATCATGAAGTAATTTGAGCACTTAGCTTGCACGTATAACACATATTTTGTACGATGCAGATAACTTAAAATCATTTTTTCTAATTGAACTTTCTAATATGTGCTTTCATACATTAACAGTGGCCTTATGAAGCTGCTGCAATTGCTTTTGAGGCTATACCACGGACTTTGGCACAGAACTGTGGAGTCAACGTGATTCGAACAATGACTGCCTTGCAAGGAAAGGTAAAATCTCCTTTCTTTTGTTTACTTTGATGTACTAGCTCATTAAGTGTATCTCAGAATGATTGTATATTATATATAGCATGCAAATGGTGAGAACGCATGGATCGGCATAGATGGGAATACCGGTGAAATTGCTGATATGAAAGATCGCAAGGTATGATTTTTGTCCTTTTTTGCTTTAGTGTTGGTTATAATTACTAGGTGGTACCTGCTGTTGACTCAAAGTTTCCAGCGGTTACTGATATTTAATACGTTTAAAAAAAAAAAAGAGAGAGAGAGAGAGAAAACCAATTAAAACGTTAAGGCCCACCTCAGAGTTTAGCGCGTGGAAAAACACCTCAAGGTGCTAATTTGAGGCAGTTTTTGGAGGCGTACGCTGCAGTTGTGTGAGGCACACGCCTCACAGCAATGCCCAAGGTTTGTGGCCCACAAAACATAAAATTTTCTAATTGGCATTTTGAAAAAAGCCCACTGCCCACGAAAACATTAAAAAATTGTCTTTCTCATAAGACCCACATTGCCACCACTAAGTAACATAACAGTTTCTTGATAGATTTTCTTTTGTTTGTTTGCACAGTTCAAATTATTTTCATGAATTTTGAAGATTGTTTATAATTTATTATGAGTTTATTTTGCATTTTAACAATTTTTAGACATTTTTTGGTTGCTATGAGGTTTACGCCTCAAAGCGCCTTGATGCTTATGCCAATTCTCATGAAGGAAACACGCTTCAGTTATGTCTTTTCAAACATAAATATTTAGTGCTTGTGTGAAAATGATTTTTTGAGGCGTGGTTAAAAAGTACGGAAAATATATGGGGATGTGAAAAATGATTTTTTTTTTTTGTTTTTTTTGAAGAATGTATGGCAAAAAATAAGTGTGAATAGAGAAGTTATTTTAAATAATCATTTCAAACAAGGGCTCATTTACAAATATTTAAGATTCTCTCAAGTATCAAAGCTATTCGTTCTTGTACTCATAGTCGGCTATTTTTGTAATCGTTAAAGCTTTGACTTGCAAATTATCTTAGTTACTTCATATTTATCATATTTATCCTTTCGATGTGTACTTCACTATTCTAACAGTTCCCATAATTGATTGTATCTCTGAATTTCTAGATATGGGATTCATACACTGTGAAGGCACAGGCATTCAAGACTGCCATAGAAGCCTCTTGTATGCTTCTGAGAATTGACGATATAGTGAGTGGAATCAAGAAGCAGCAGGCACCTGGAGCAAGCCAAGGTCCATCAAAGCCTAAAATCGAGGAGGAAGGTGATGCTGACAACGAGCAAATGATTCCTGAATAACTGGAAACTGAGGTTGGAAGACAGCGTAAGTGTAGACAGGGATTTTTGATCAAGTTGATTCTCGTGAATTTAGTTTCGTTTACTACCTTAATGTTAATATGGTCAAATGAAAAACATTTAATATGGTCAAATGAAAAACATTCTACTTCAGTATTTCTACCTGAGTTGCTGTTTACTGTGAAGATGGGTATTAGATTTGTACTTGGAAGTGAAAGAGTGCAAAATTCAGTTAGTATTTTGCTGCGATAAAAAATGGAATAGATTCGAAAAAGAAGCAGGATTTTATTTTGGACAGATTGTCATCACATTTTTTATTTGTTGTATCATATTTTAATTTTACTTAAAAAGTTAAAACTTTTGCTTATTATGGTAGTATTTGTGTTTCTAATTCTTTCCCACTTTTATTTTTTTAATGTAGAATTATGGTCTTCAATTTTTCAATGTTTAGAATGTCTCGTGATTGTTTCTATCCAAATACTACGAGGGGAAAACTTTTTGTTCGGGAAGTGATTATAATTGTTTTAATTATATATAGATAAAAATAAGTGGAGCATAGGAGGATGATATTTGTTGGTTTTACAAAATGTGTGGATAAAAAAGTTGTATGATCCAACTTTGTTATTTAATAAACACTTCCCTGACAAGCCAAAGCCCTCATTAACCCCTTTATTTGGGACGGAAACGGTTATAAAATACGAAATGGGCTTAATTAGTGAAAGGGATGCAAAAGAGTTGGGGATATAAATGATGTATTGAGTAAAGATTGAGGACTTTATTTATAATTATAAAATTTGATGCAACAAATAAATATTGATATGAATATAATCACCGTTCTGATTTACGTGGGTTGCTTTTTCTTTTTCCCAATAAAAACCAGTTAAATTGACCTACAATTGTTCAACATAAACTTTAAAGACAACAAGGTGGACACAGAAAGCCCTACAAGGCACGTGATTTGTCCACCTATTTGATATAACATGGCCAAGTGTCAAGGGTCGCTACTTTACCTAAATCACTCGATCCAATCGCAGTCGTAATTTGTCTAACTTCGATCACACATTGTAAATATTAGTTCAAGTTTGAATTGTAATTTTCATTCCATTGTAATAGTTATTTCAATTGTAAAATAGCTCTTATATTGATAAATGTTTAGTATGATTCTTCGTTATTTAAACGTCTACACTTATCATTTAGGTTTTTATTCCGAATTCTATTATAGGAGGTATTAGTCTTTCAAATATTTTTCAAACTTTCTAGTGTTCATTGATATGAATATAATCACCGTTCTAATTTACGTGGGTTGCGTTTTCTTTTTCCCAATAAAAACCAGTTAAATTGACCTACAATTGTTCAACATGAACTTTAAAGACAACGAGGTGGACACAGAAAGCCTTACAAGGCACGTGATTTGTCCACCTATTTGATATAATATGGCCAAGTGTCAAGGGTCGCAACTTTACCTAAATCACTCGATTCAATCGCAGTCGTAATTTGTCCAACTTCGACCACACATTGTAAATATTAGTTCAATCTAAGTTGTAATTTCCTTTTCATTGTAATAGTTTATTTC
>CAIGRN010050731.1:0-13113 GCA_903798345.1 Fraxinus anomala
ATTAAAACGTCATTTTTGCATTTAGTTCGTAATTTTAGTTTAAATTGCATGTTAGTCTTAGTTTAATCATAGAATCTGAAAAACTCATCTCAAATTTAATAGATTCGGTTAAGGTCGCGATAATAAAAATCAAGTTAAATCCATCCTCGTGGGAACGATACTCGAAATTTTAGGAGTTTCACTTTATTACTTGTCAACGAACCGTGCACTTGTGGTGATTTAAATCCGAAACATATCTTTCGATTAACACACATTGTGGTAATAAATATATAACAATTGTAAGGTGTTATTTTATGTGAATAATAAATCGGTCCAAAGATATGTTTATTGTCAATATTTGATTACTATACTAAGAGTACCACTTACAAGTTGGTATTTCTGTCCAAAGACTAAATATCAATGTTGTGCTTGGTCTCTTGTGATGAGATTTGTTTAATACGGACTCTAATGTGAATATATTTCTTTGGCTTTGTTCTTTATTTAGTTAACTTTTCTTCTTCTACACTATCTGCAAACATCAACTATATTCTCATTCTAAATGAAACCAACTTTAAGGATTGGAAAAAGAATGTACAGCTCGTTCTTGACTACATGGACTTAGACATTGTGACAAGGATAAAAGTTCCGTTGATGAAAAAATGGATTTTGATAAGTGGGATCGTTCAAAATGCATGAGTCTTATGATCATGAAGCGTGGTATTCCAGAATCATTCAGGGGTGTTGTGTCCAATAAGGTAACAACTGCCAAGGAATTTCTTGATGAAATTGAAAAATGCTTTTCAAAAAGGAATAAGGCTGAAACTAGTACACTTTTGGCAAACTTAGTTTCACAAAGGTATAAAGGTAAAGGAAATATTCGGGAGTACATCATGGAAATGTCTCATTTTGCTTCAAAATTAAAGGCACTAAAGCTTGAGTTATCTGATGATTTGCTCGTGTATTTGGTTTTAATTTCTCTTCTTGCACAATACAATCATTTCAAGGTCAGTTGTAACTATCAAAAGGAGAAGTGGACTCTAAATAAGCTCATTTCATACACTCATTTCATACTGTGTACAAGAAGAAGAAAGGCTAAAGCAAGAAAAGACTAAAAGTGCTCACTTGGATAGTACCTCTAAGGACAAGTTCAAGAAAAGAAAGAATAAGGAAGCTGTACCCGATCTAGCTCAAAAGAAGTAGCAAAAGCCTTAAAATGATGAATCATCTGGCTGTTAATTTTGTGGAATCCCGGGACATTTGAAAAGGGATTGTACCAAACATCATGCTTGGTATGTAAAGAAAGGTACGTTTCTCACTTTGATTTGTTTTGAGGTTAATATAGTTTCAGTACCTAGACATACTTTATGGATTGATTCTGGTGCCATTATTCATATAAGTGTGTCTATGCAGGATTGTTGGAATGACCGAAAGCCAAATGATGCTAAAAAATTCATCTATACGAGCAACGACAAATCGATTAAAGTAAAGGCTATAAGGAATTTTAGATTATAATTAAAGACCAATTTTTATTTGGATTTGAAAGAGACTTTTGTGGTATCATCTTTTGGACGAAATTTGGTTTCTATTTTTGTTTTGGACAAATTTGGTTATCTTGTTCATTTGAAAATAATAAATTTAGGTCTTTTTCTTGATTCCAATCTTGTGGGTACCAGTTCTTTATCTTGATATGATAATCTGTACTTGCATAATTCGGTTGCCTCTTATAATGAAATCTTGCATGTGAATTCACAAGATTTTAAACCTAAATTAACCAATGAGAATTTCGATTCATTATGGCAAAGGCATTTAGGTCACATTTCTCAAAAAAAAAAATTGAAAAACTTATGTCAGAAGAAATTTTTAATTCCCTTGATTTTTCAAACTTAAGTGTTTGTGTAAATTGCATTAAGGGAAAACAAACAAACATAAGGAGATTAGGTGACAATAGGACTTCGGGCGTCTTGGAACTAATTCATTCAGATATCTGTGGGTCGTTCCCTTTGGATTCTTGGAATGGTCAACAGTTATTTATTACATTCATAGACGATTATTCACGTTATGGTTACCTATATTTCATTCATGAGAAATCTCAATCACTGGACGTGTTCAAGGCTTACAAAGCTGAAATTGAAAATTAACTTGGCAAAATAATAAAACACGCCAGATCTGATTGTGGTGGTGAATACTATGGTAGATATGACGGATTAGGAGAACAACGTCCAAGGCCTTTTGCTAAATTCCTAGAGAAATATGGAATCGTCCCGCAGTACAGCATACCAGGTTCTCCTAGCATGAATGGTGTTGCTGAAAGATGAAACAAAACATTTAAGCACATGATAAGGAGTATGATTAGTCATTCTACCTTACCAGAATCTTTATGGGGAGAAGCATTAAAACTGCAGCTTATATTTTTAATAGAATTCCAAGTAAAACAACTGTCAAAATCTCTTATGAACTTTGGACAAGCAAAAAGCCTAGTTTGAAACACTTACACATTTGGGGTTGGCCATCAAAAAAGAAACTAGATTCCAGAACTATCAGTTGCTATTTTATGGATACTTTGAAAGGTCAAGGGGTTGCAAATTTTATGATCCTACTACCAAATCAATTTTTGAAACAGGAAATGCCTGGTTCTTTGGAGATGTGGAGTTTGTGGGGGAGAGAAAAATTTAGGATTTTGTCTTTGAGGAAGAACATATAAATATCCCTCCTATTGCAATTAACAATGATCAAGATCAAAGACAAATTATTGCTCCAGATCTTATTCAAGAAGCAATTTCAAATTGAGACAATATTCCATATGACTTTATAGTATTTCTCTAAGAGCATGAGGATGACATTGGATTGATGGAAGAATATCCTATCAACTTTCATCAAGTAATGAAAAGTAATAATTTCCAAAAGTAGATTGATGTCATGGATGAGGAAATAAAGTCCATGAAAGACAATGATGTTTGAAAACTTGTCCCATTGCCTGAAGGTACAAAATTCATTGGTTGTAGATGGATATATAAAACCAAGAGGTATTCAAAGGATAATGTGGAAAGATATAAGTCTCGTCATGTTGCAAAGGGTTTTAATCAAAGGGAATGGGCATCAATTACAAATAGCCTCTCTCTAATTTCAGCGAAAGACTCTTTCGAGATTTTAATGGCACTTGTGGCACATTTTGACCTTGAGCTACATCAGATAGATGTAAAGACGGCATTTTTCAATGGTGACATTGATGAGATGATATATATGCTGCAACCGAAAAACTTTGTGTCAGGAGACTTAAAGAAAATGGTTTGAAATTAAAAAAATCCATCTATGGGATTAAGTAGGCTTCCCGTTAATGGTATCCCAAATATTTGAGATGAATGTGGTTGATGAGTATGTATACCACATGTTTAGTGGGAGTAAGTATATATTCTTAGTATTGTATGTCAATGACATACTGTTTACCTGTAATGATATAGACTTATTGTACGAGATCAAGAGATTTTTATCAAAAAAATTTGAAATGAAAGATCTTGGTGACGCTTCTTTTGTACTAGGGATTCAGATACATCGGGATCGTTCTCGGGGTATTCTTGGATTATCACAAAAGAGCTATATCGACATTGGGCTATGTCTTCTTGCTAACTTGAGGAGCTATATCCTAGAAGAGTGCTAAGCAGACACACATAGGAATATGGTTGTGGAATTTTATCACTAGGCTGCGAATTATACATGGAATTGAAAGAGCACTTAAGTTATTTTGTAGCAATAAGTCAGCAGTCTTATATTCAAATAACAATAGGAGTTCAACAAAGTCTAAATTTATAGACATCAAATTCCTAGTTATTAAAGAAAGAGTTCAGAATGGTCAGTTACTATAGAACATATTGGAACAAACTCTATGATAGCTAATCCATTCACTAAATGTCTACCACCCAATGTCTTTTATGAGCACATCGCTCATATGCGTGATGTAAATTTTGATGATATGCTAGTTTAGTGGAAGTTTGTAATTTTGGATTTTTTTTTTTGACACATAATTTTTTGGTTGTATGCATTCAAATTTATTTTAGTTCATTCCAGTAATAAAGTATTAAGTTCAATATTTCACTCTAATTAAAGTATTTCTTTTTTAGTTTGATCTCATAATATATTAAAGAATAAAGTAGGATCAGTTGGAAATATGTATGTTTGGATCACATTACATGTAATTTCCATGCTGCACATCCACACTTGATCTGTCATTTGATCGTGTTGATGTATTCGACCATTGAATGTGTAGTTATGATATTTGTGACGGATACCGCTTTGATCATATATTGATATAATTAATTGATGAGATTGTTTGGAAATGCTTTTGATTATGATAGCAAATATTTTGAGTTTATAAAGTTATACACATTTATAAAGTAACATATGTAGTCCAAGTGGGAGATTATTAGGAAACTATTTAATTTGTCATGTGGGCCGACATATGTAATTAATTGTGTATAAAGGTTATCTTAAAGTTAAGCCCAAAATTAAAGTGATCTAATAAAGAATTAAGTAATTGGGCTTTGGGCATTTAAATAAAGTGTGGACCAGATTATATGTATAGAGATCAGATCCATTAGGGTTTGTATTTGACAATGGGCCGCATATATATAGAAACTATATATAGGGTTGTAGTTCCCAATTCATATACAATTTTCTAATTCTTTGAGTCATCCTAACAATACAAGAATTAATAGAGAAAGCATATTGAAGAAGAAGATTCAAAAAACCCACAATCAAGAATCAAGAAGAAAGATTTGAGTAATTAAATTGAAGAACAAAAAATCAAGATTTAAAGATCAAAATTCAAGATTCAAGATTTATTATTTAAAATATAAATCAATGAATCAAGGTATGTTCTTCATTAATTAATTTTCTTGGTGATTTGACATGGAGATATTGGCAATCATATAAAGTTTAAGGTTCATGAAAATTTCAACAGCAGAATGCGCACAACAAATATGAAAAAGCAAGTGCGTGAACAAAAAATGCACTACAAGCCTGATTAAGCTTTACACACAACTAGGGGATCTAGATTTCTAGTAAAGGTTACTAACCTAGTTGTATCTCGAAGGTTGAGACATCCAAATCTAGGGAATATATTACAGATCGAGGTGGTGACTTCCATTTTTTTAAATCCAATCGAACTTAAGTGCGAAAGGAATGAGTGCTATGAAATAAACCTTAGAATATGGGTGAGAGATTAAAGAACAAGTTTGGATGTGTGAATCTTACGAGTGAGAAAGTAAATACTTGATCATTGAGGGTCACAATATAATCAACTTAGAACTTAATGATATCAATCTAGCCTTGGATATGCTAAAAATTGGTTTTGGTAGAATGACTTCGAATCTTTTATGACTTAGTCAAAAATTTTCAAAACGTAAGGGAATACAACAGGGTATCTAATTACTTTATTTTTGTACTTGTTTGTGTTGGGTTTTGATATCCAATGAATCTAGACGATAATGCTAAAACGGGTTAGAATAATTATATCAACGGCCCGAAAACAACTTAGGCCACTAGAAGCAGCTTATTATTTAAGATTGCTCATGGCCCAATTCACTTGTGTATGGCCCATTTGTCTATTGTTTGGCCTAACTTAACCTAACCTAAAACTAAATAATGTGGCTTTCTCCTTTGCTCCAGTCGTGTTATTTGCAAGAGTTAAAAGGAGGCAACCGATGTTGTGTTCTTTCTCTTCTTTGTGCTTGAACTTAACCAATGGTGTATCCATTTTTCTCCTTCGTGGCTGCAAACAATCACCAAATTTGTGTCCTTTACAGGTGCAAGACAGTAGCAACCGAAGTGAATAGAATTGTAAGTTTGAGCAATTATTTGGAAATATCAATCATTTATTGTGTGTGTTCATTTTAAGCTTGAATTGATTGAAATTAAGCTAAAATCTAAGTTTTCATTGAAACAATACTCTTTACTCACTTTTACTATTACTTGTCAACTAATCCATACATTTTTTTGGGATTTCAAAGTCGCATTTTCATTTTTATGTTTCATCATGTAACTATAATGAAATCTAGAATAATCATCTATGAATATTATGAAGTATTTATTATCTCCTCTAGTTAGCACATCATTTAATCCACAAATATCAGAATGAATTAATTAAAGTAAATAGAAGTTCTTTCAACACTACAAATTGCTTCTTAATCTTTTTACTTAATAAATAATTTACACTTATTATGTTTTATTTATATCACATGAAATCATTCACCTGTGCAAAGTAGAAATTCTATTTAACCTAATCTACCTTGCCATAATGAAATATAGACAATCATATAAATAGAATCAATAATTTTATTTGAATCATTATCAACAATATACAATATGATCATTCACTCACTAGAATATCATTGGTCAACAAGTATCCTACTTTTTGAGATTACAAGTTTTCTCGACTCATATGCGGACTTAATACCCATTCCAAAGATCCACACTAACAAGATTCGTATTCATGTCTAAAACATGAATTACATTTGACAACGAACTTTTTTTTCCTGATGTGTAATACAAGACTTTGCTCCATTTGTCAATGACTTTTGAATGAACTTCACTTTCCATTTGGATTTATTGTCCATCATCAACCTTTTGATAGGGTTTAAAGAAAGACCTATCATAGTAAATATGGAAAGTAGCACAAGTATCATCCTACCATCCCACAGCCTTTCTTTTGAAATTATTCATTTCGCTCACATCAGCAACAACATCTTCGGTGTCAACATAGTTTACTTTGCCCTCAGTTTTATTTTGTTTAGATTTACTTTGATCCTTTTTAGAACCTGAATATTTTCTCTCGTTCGAGTTTTTGTTGTACTTGTAGACTTTGTCTATGGCGTTGTTTAAGTTCGACCAAGATAATTTTCCTCGATTCTTTCATAATTCGAAGATTTTTTTATTTCTTCCAAAGAGTAATCTTTGGGACTATGAGGATTTTCTTCCTATAACCTTTTCCAAGAAGATGATAATTTCTCAATAATTGGCTCAACTAGGGAAGTCTTGAGAAGTTCAATCTTCACCATTTTCAATTTGTTAACAATGGTTCGTTGTTGATGCACTTGAACCAACAACGGCTTTATACAAATTTTTGATATAGAAGAATTTGGAAATGAGGGACTTTTTGGTACATTTATCCCCGGCCTTGTATTCGTTTTCCAACACTACCCATATTTCTCTTGTCGATGTTGGTTTAGAGATTATAGCAACGATCCGAAAAAGTATTGCAAATGTGTCCCTACCATATCGTATTACATCTTCTTTCTCGCAGACTTTATCTCATTGGTATCTTTTATTGTAGGCTCAACAAATGGATCCAACTCTAAATCAAGAAGGTAAAAGATCTTCCACGCCATGTGAAGAAACCTGATATTTTATTACAATTGCATGAAGTTTACAACATCAAACCGGTCAAGTCTCATCAAGTCTTGATACATCACCTTGGGTTTCATAGATTTAGACTCCATTTCTAGTAATGCTTTCAGATTGTTGGAAAAACTTCAATAAGATGTTAAAAGATGAAAAATCAAACCACCAACCAAAAAGAAACTCCACTGTGACGATGAAGAAGAAGAAGAAGAAGAAGAAGAAACAAAAGAATCGGCTTGAATCACCAAAAACGTTGTCTATAAACATTATTTGCTCCATCTACTTTGCATGCTTTAGGGATTCCAAGCAAATAGCCTTAGCAGATTCTTTAAGCCTTCAACCGGATTTCAAAAACAAAAAATGAAATCTGAAAAGAATGAACAATATTTTTAGGTTGAAAGTGCACTGGCAAAAGTTCCATATCCAAAAAAAGTCATTTTATCGAGTTGTATTTAGGGCTAATTTGGAAGAAATCAAAGTCAGCTCAAGAAGATCAAATTAAGGCAAAAATACTCAAAGCGGCTTGAGCAATTTTAGCAAGACTTGTATGCTCATTGGCTGCCACTCAAGCGGTTGTGTCATCCAAGAAAAACTTAGTTTGCGATTTTCATCCTTTCTACAATCCCAAACAAGTCATAACTCTCTAATACTATATATACCAAATCAAATTTGGTCCATATAGTGTGTTAAACCATTATTCATCCAAGAGAACATATTGTTGAAGATCAAATACTCATTCTATATTTCTCGTGCCTCAACAATAAGATCAAAACATCAAAATTTAAAAAAAAATAAAAAATACCAATTAACATCCACCATATATCTTTCAAGAGTTTTGGAGATCAAGAAAGGTGACTGAAGTTTCGATTCGTGAAGAACAAGTTCGATTTTAGTGATCCATGAAGAGTAAAGAAGTCCACAGGTTCTAAAGCTCGTGCTGGAGTGCGCAACCGATGAGTTCTTCAATAATTTTAGGTTGGGGGTTAGAGTCTACTAATGTTTAATTGGGTCGGACAAATTATGTATTTTCAACAATTTTTTTAGTGGATTATTTACTAGCACTTGTGCCCAGAGGTTTTTTTCACTTGAAAAGTTATTCAAGTGTTTTTTCTTTGAAACAAAATCTTAGTATTGATTACTTTTCTGCTTTGTTATCTATACTTGATTGATTGCTGGGGTTTAAACTAATTTTAATTCATCTAGATAGAATAATTTGTGACTTGTTGCATGTTATTGTTTGTTAATTTTTAATTTCGTTTATTACACATATTTATCCATTTTCTATGTGTTAGTTGGGTCAAATCCCGATTATTACAAGTGGTATCAGAGTTTTATTTTGATTCTTGACCCATGATTGTCTAAATGAGTTAATCATATTCCATTCTTCCATACATTGACGGAAGAAATTATGCTTACTAGAAGGTCAGTATGAGAGCTTTCTCGAAATCCATGGATGAGAAAATTTGAGTGAGTTTAGAGAAAGGTTGGACAGCCCCATCTACATCTGTTACTAGTTTTGTTATACCTACCGAGGTTTCTACTTGGACTAAGGATGAATTAGTTGAGTGTACTTATAATAGTAAACCAATACATGCTATCTTTATGGCTATATCATCTGAAGAGTTTAAATGTGTATCTATGCTAAACTTAACGATATAGTGAATTCTAGTTTCAACCTAGATGAATGAATTTTAGATACCAAAATTGTTATAAAAGTTCTAAGATCTCTTTTGAAAGGTTTAGACCTAAGGTCACTACAATCAAGAAAAGCAAAGACTTAGATACAGTTAAAATAGAAGAATTTGCTGGATCACTCCAAACATATAACTAACCATATCAAATTCGAAGAAAAACAAGTCTATTGCGCTAAACACTGTCTAGGAAGAAAACTGTGACATGGTAGATAATGACACCCTAAATGATAAGGGGTAGCTTTTTTTGTTAACAAATTCAAGAATCTATTAAGAATAATAAGAAACCTCATGAGAAAATAAAAGGGTAGTCCTAGTAAATTCAGAAATGATAAAAGAGAGAATAAAAATACTAGGGATGTTAGGAGGAAATCTCAATTGGTTAGATGTTATGAGTGTCAGGGATTAGGTCACATTAGAGTCGAGTGCCCTAGTTATAAGAAGACCATAGGTAAGGCCATGAATGTGTCTCTCGCTAATGATGAGTCTAACTCTTGTAACCAAAGTAATACTTCCAATTCTGATGAGTGCTTATACTATTTGGCTTTTGTTTCTGTAGTTAAGAGTGAAACTGAGAAGAAAAGTGAGAAAGTTGAAGGTTTAGAACAAATTGACTCTTCAAAGCATCTGAAGATGAAGGGGATATACATGAGGCTTATGATCAGCTATTTGAGAAGAGTCTTAAATTGAAGAAGGTAAATAAGTCCACCTTTAAGAAATTACATGATCTTGAATTAGAAAAGAAAATACTTGTGGACAAACTTGAGAAATCAACTAGAAGTATGAATAAGTTGAAGGTCGAGAAAGAGTTCCAAGAAAATAAGGTTAACACTCTTGTGAGTAATCTTGAGAAATCCGATGCCCAACTTCCATCTTTTTCTTGTGGATCAAGAAGCTTGACAATATCTTAGGACTAAAAAAACCAGCTAAAAATATAGGAGGTTTAGGCTATAGTAAAACAGGGTCTCATGCTGCTACCTACTCTAAAACCACATGTGTACCAGCCTGTATCAAAACTAAGAGCTTAAGAGTCATTGAACGCAAGAAAAAGGATATCATAGGACAGAAGTCATTTGTGCAACATAGGGTTACGCAACCTAAAGTCCAAACCTTGAAACCTAGTATTGCATGTAGGTTCATTCTCACGTGTTACAAGTGTGGTGAGTTAGGTCATACGAAACCTAAGTGTCGCAAACTCTTGGATAAGAATAGTAATCAGGACATCACTAGTCATGTTAGGTTCTTAACAAATCAAGTCAATCACTTAACTGAAATGATGACTCACTTGACTAAGATAACCTCTTTTTTCTAGAAAGGTCTGGTTAAAAAGAAATAACAGGTCAAAATAAAGAATTGAAGTGTCGTGTTGCTCACGTTGTTCTTAAGGCTAAAAATGATTTGATGTGGTATCTTGATAGTGCATGCTCTAGACATAAGAGTGGAAACAAAGCTTTATTCTCTACCCTTGAGGATTGGAAAGCTAGTACCATTACCTCTGGAGATGGTGCTACTGCACCTATTCTTGGTAAAGGTACATTTAAAATCTCGGCCTTGCCTGCTATTTCAAATGTTTTATGTGGAAGGTTTAAAATCTAACCTTTTAAGCATTAGTTAAATTTTTTATGATAATTATGAGGTTAGTTTTGTTCGGAAAATGTATATTGTATATGACTCAAATGATAATGTGGTAATAGAAGGAGGAAAAAGCTCTGATAACTGTTATGAAGTTCTTCCAAATTTTGCTTATGTGATCATAATGCCAAGATCAATATGACTGAACTTTAGCATCAAAGACTTGGTCATATGAATTACAAAAGTTTGTCGAAGTCTTCTAAGAAGAAAATTGCTGATGGTTTTCTTAAACTTGATAAGGTTGATATTATTGTCGGTGGACCATGTCAACAAGCAAAACAATATAGATTTAGTCATAAGAAGACTTCTAGCATTTTGACAAACAGACATTTAAAATTACTTCATATGGACCTAATGGGACCATCTAGGACTGAGAGTCTAGATAGTGGACGTTTATTTTGGTCTATTCTAGGTTCACTTGGATAGAGTTGTTAAGAGAAAATTTAATGTGTTCAATCTTGTCAAATCCTTGTGTAAAAGACTTCAGAATGAGAAATAGTACAGTATAACTAGAATCAGGAGTGATCATGGAAGAGAGAAAAAATTTGTCTTGAGAATTTTTGCTTGGAGGAAAGAATCCACTGATCATTCCAAAACAAAATGGAGTAGTTGAGAGTAAAATAGAGTACTTCAAGAGATAGATAGAGACATGCTTCATGATAAGGGCCTAGTAATGCATTTCTGGGATGAAGATGCTAACGATGCATGTCACATAGTGAATAAAGTTTATCTTACACCTAAGACTAAGAAGATACCTTATGAGAGATGGAAGGGTAGTAGAAAGCAGACTATCAAAGACTTTCGAGTGTTTGGTAGCAAGTGTTACATTTCGAGAGATAGAGAGAACTTAGACAAGTTTGACTCTAAAAGTAATGAAAGAATATTTCTAGGCTACTCTGGAATAGTAGGGCTTATCAAGTGTACAATTTTTGCACACTCACAATCATAGAATCTATAAATATAATTGTTGATGATGCATTAAGTGAGGGGGAGCCATTGGGTAACTTGGAATAATTAGAACAAATAAGTGACGATCCTATCACTAAATCTAAAGAGAACCCTAACTCGAAATCTTAAGCTCCCCAAAAGGTATAGACACTCCATGTAAAGAACCATATCTATTGTTATATCTAATCATCTTAAGGAACCATCATCTAGAGTTAATTCTAGTGATCCTAAGGACAATATCATTGGGAATTTAGAAAAATGAATGAGGTTATGTAAAAGAGTTTTGAATAACTTGACATACACTAGTTATGTATCTCAAATTAAAACCAAGAAGATAGAAGATGACCTTAACAATGAATGTTTGGTGAATACTATGCATGAGGAGTTAAATCAATTTACTATGAATGATGTTTGGTGTTTAGTACCTAGGCCTAAGGATGGAAACGTTATAAGTACCAAGTGGGTATTCAAGAATAAAACCGATGATCAAATAACCATAACTAGAAATAAGGCTTGATTAGTTGCCCAATGATACACCTAGGTAGAAGGTGTAGATTTTAATGAGACTTATGCCCCATAGCTCGAGTTTAATCTATCAAAATCCTACTTGTTGTGGCTTATACTTTGAAATTCAAGCTATATCAAATAGACGTCAAGAGTGCATTCTTGAATGGAATACTTCAAGAAGAGGCATGTTGAACAACCTAAAGGATTTGTTAATCCTAATTTTCTCACTATGTCTATAGCTTAAAGAGGTCTTTTATGAACTAAAACAAGCTCCTAGGGATTGGTATAACGGACTAACTACATATCTTTTGGAACATGGGTCTCTAGATGTGGTGCAGACAGAACTTTGTTTATTAGACGGGTAGAGGAAACCATCATCATAGCTTAGATATATGCTCATGATATTATATTTGGATCTCCCATTAACTCACTTGCCCATGAGTTTGTTGAATACATAAAATAAGAATTTGAAATGAATATGGTGGGAGGACTATATTTCTTTCTTGGCTTTCAGGTAAAACAAATTGATGATGAGTTGTTCATATCTCTGTCAAAATATGCTAAGGATCTAATAAAGAAATTTGGGTTAGATAGTACAAAACACACCAGAATACCCATGAGCACTTATGTTAAGATATGTCACGATCCTACAAGAAAAAAAGTTGATCAAATACTTTATCGGAGTATGATATGTAGTTTACTCTATCTTGCGGCTAGTAGACCTGACATAGCATTTAGTATTGGTGTTTGTACTAGATTTCAGGCTGACCCTAAGAAGCCTCACTTAAGTACTATGAGGCATATCATTCGTTATATCAATGGCACAATAGATCATGGAATTTTGTTCTCTAGAGATTCTAATCTAGATTTGACCAGCTATTCCGATGCCGAATGGGCTGAAAATGCCGATGATAGAAAAATCACTTTTAGAGAGTGTTTTTTTTTTTTTTTTTTTTTTTTTTTT